>MU843623.1:5815-80624 GCA_030867255.1 Colletotrichum somersetense | reverse complement strand
CTACTAATTAGTAAATTATAAAACCTTTTATATAAAGCTAACTAGTTTATAGTACTTAACCTTAAGGAAGCCTATAACCTTATATATATTAAGGAAAAAGATAAATAGAAAATAGTATTTTATATATAATAAAGACTATTTAAGATACTTATTATACTATTTAGACTTGCTAATATACTTACTATATTCTAGATAATAATAAATTATATCTTATAAGAAAGGCTAGATATCTTTATTATTTATTATTTAGACGATATCTTTATTTTTTCTTAAGACCTTAAGGAATATAAGGTATATATATATTAGATCCTTAATAAACTTTAAGAAGTAAAGCTTTTATTTAAACTAAAGAAAAGTAAATTTAATATATAAAAGGTAGACTATTTTAAATATATAATTAAAATTTTAATATAAAGTAAAAAGATAAGTATAGTTAGTAACTAGCTTATCCTTATAAATATTAAAAAAGTTTAACTTTTCTTAAGATTTATTAACTTTTATTAAAAGTTTATTAGAAAGTTTAGAAATATTATATAACTAATATAACAACTTATAAGGAAAAACACTAAGTTTATATAAATAAAGAAATACTAATAGTTATTTAAAGAAATTAGGAAACTTATTATATTAAAACTAGTCCTTATAATATATAACCTAGATAAACAGTTTAAAGTAAAAGTTAACACTTTAGATTTTACTATAGGTAGATAACTAGAATAATAGAATAAGTAAAACAGACTATATCTTTATACCGTCTATTTAAAAATACTTTTTAAACTAAAACTAAACTACTAGATTTATAATAAAGAGCTAATAGCTGTTATCTATACCTTTTAAAAATAAAGACTTTATTTATTAGAAACTAAACACTAAGTTATTATCTATTTAGATAATAAAAACCTTATGTATTTTACTACCTTTAAGGTTCTTAATAAAAGATAAATCTAATAGTTAGGATTCCTATTAGAATATAACTTTAGAATTATTTATTATAAAAAATAGAAATAAGAGAGCTAACGCTTTTAGTAAAAGAATAGACTAATCTAAATATTAAAAGAAATAAAAGTTATTTTTAAATATAATAATAATAGTAATATTATACTAGCTTAGAAACTTATTATAATTAGTAGATAAGTTAATACTAGTAAAACTAGTAGAATAACAGCTAACTAGATCTATAAGATATATAGCGCTAAGGTATATAAATATTAAGGAGTTATAAAAGCATTTAAGTAAATTAGATAGTATTATAATTAAAAAGTTACTTAAGCAGAAGTAGTTTTAGTAATTAAGGCCTATAAGCTTTATAAGAAAAGTAAAAATAGTCTTTATAAACTATATAAGTATATCGACTTACTACTAATAACGTACATACATAGTGAGTCGCCTATTATAGTGAGTCGCCTAGTTCCTTATTATATAGAAATCACCCCTTTTTTTACTATTTATTAAAAAACGAATCTATAACTAAAAAAGGTCTAGTTTCTTCTATTATATAACAATAAGGGTTAGATTTTAAAAAAGAATATTATGAAAATTTCTATCCTACCCTAACCCTGACTTTCTCTTATCGTTCTTACCGATAAGGGTTAGAGTCTAGGTATAGGGTTAGGGTTAGATAAGAATTTCTAAAATATTTTTTCTTACTTTCTGACCCTTATTAGTATTCCTCTTTAAAGTTATACGTATTTTTAATAAGGTTTAGATTTTTAATAAATAGTTAAAAAAGTACTTTTTAAGGTATAATAAAGAAGTAGGCGACTCACTATAATGGGCGACTCACTATGTATGTACGTTACTACTAAAGATATAGTATTTAATCTCTTTAGACTTTCTTATTAAACTACTAAAGTTAAAGAAACTACTTATAAAGGTATTATTTAATAATATCTTAGTAATAGTAGATTAACTATTAAAATATATATACTTTATTCTATATAAGGAATTAAATATAACTAAAAAACTTTTATATATATTACTTAAGTATATTACTAGTAACTATAGCTTACTACAAGAAATTATATCTAATAGAGATAAGTTAGTTATATTTAAGTTTTAAAAATCGCTAATTTAATAACTAAAAGCTAATTATAAACTGTTAACCTTTTTTTACTTATAAACTAATAAATAAATAAAAAAAGTTAACTAAATACTTAAATAGTAGCTTTAATATTATATTAACTATAATTAAGATAATTAGATATAGCTGTTTCTACTAGCCTAATTTAATTATAATAGTGCTATTAGAGAAAGTATATTATACTTACTATTCTTTCTAAATTATAGATTTTAACCTACTGTATATAGAGAACCTAGATAAAGACCTTACGCCTTAAAAGCTATAACAGACGTTAAGAAACTTTAGAGAATTTATAATAGAAGATATAAGGAACTAACTTATAAAAATAAATTATATCTTAAGTTATATTATATAAATAACCTAAATAAGTACACTTAGTATAGATACTACCCCTTAATATTATTTTATACTATACTCTTTAATTATAATAGTATATATAAGATATAACTTTATATTTAAACTAAAAGATCTATAAGATATAACACTTATAATAAAAAGTAAAAAATACTTGTTATAATTAAGGATCTAATATAGCGTTAGTAAGTAATAAAAAAGGGAAGGTTTATTAAACCTCTTATATAAGATAAACTACCTACTTATATAGACCTTAAGGATAAGGCCTTTAGAAAAAAGACCTAATATTATAACCTAATAAGTTATTAGTAATAGTTACACTACCTAGTATTATAGAATAATAGGTATTATAACCTTTATATAAATAATAAAAAGATAATTCTTTAAAATAAAAAAACTATAGATAGATTATATAGTAATAAAATAAAGTAATTACTTTATAAGACCTACTAAGCGATTACCTAGACCTATTAAGTAATTAGTAGTACCTATTAAGCGCTTAACAGGGTATATAGAATAATTAAGACTAATAAGATTAATAATTATAAATCTAAAAGATAATATTAAGACTTATATATAAGATAGACTTAGATATACTTAAAGATAGACTTCTATAGCTTTTTAATAATTAACTTATAATATATTCTCTAAATACCTTTTAGTATCTAACTTAGTGATTTATTAATAAGAAGCTATATAAGCTCCCCTTATGCCTATTAACCACCTGACTGATTACTAAGTGATTAACAGACTAATAAGCTAATATTACTGTTATTTAGTATTAACCTTAGCTATACTATTAGTAGAAACCCTACTGTTAGATTACTAACTGTAACACTAATAGATATAATATAAATAAGACTAATATCCTTAAGGGTAAAAAAAAGAATAAGCTAGTATTAGGTAGGGTACAAATAAACTTTATAAGGAAAAAGTAGCCTAAACTATAAGCCTAGGTATTTATTATTAAGTATATCTCTACTAAAGGTAAGCTATTTTACCTACTAGTTATATATAAAGGTAAGACAGTCTAATAGTAGTAGTTTCTTTTAGACCTTAGCCTGTATAATAGCTAGCAGTTTATAGTAATAAAGAATAAATAGACTACTAATACTACTATTATTAAATAGCTAGAAAAGGTTTTTCTCTTTTAGACTAAGCCTTTTTAAATCTAATTAAGCTAGACTTTTTATTCTAAATAAGTATAAAAGCTATATAATAATAGAATTTATATAGTTATACTATACTAATAATAGTTATCTATTATTCTTACTACTATATACCTCTTATATCCTTTAGCTACTTAATTAGTTAGTCCTTAGTCTTATTAAGGTAGTATATAAGAAGAAGCTTAGATACCTTAGTTAGTAGATTAATTTTACTATTATAAGTAAAAAAACTTTATTTCCTATTATTAGAAAGTTTACCTAGCTAGGCTAACTATTAATAATATTAAAAGTGGCTAGAAATATACTAGGTTATAGCCTGTTACTGTTATAAAGCCGCTTATAAATAGGCTGCTGGTTTAAAAGGTAATAATAACACTATTAACACTACTAAATAAGTCTGTTAAAGACATCTATAGGGCCTGTAATGCCTAGGGAATAAAGTAATAGGTATCTGCTTTATCTACTATAAAGTGGTCTATACTAAGGAAGGTAAAAAAGCTTAGGGATTAACTATACCTATTTAGCTAACTAGAATAAAATATTACTATATAACGCTAACTCTTTAAAAAGGTTAAAAAAGACTTTTAAAAGTAATCCTATACCCTTACTATCGCTTAGTAAAAAATAGAGTATCTAGAGGCCTAAATTAGTAATAGTATTATTAGGACGAGGAAGGCTGTTACCCTAGATCTAAATATAAAGTTTATAATAATTAAAGAGGTATAGTAAGCCTAAATTGAGGCTGGTGATGCTGAAAATACGCCAGATGAATCTGGCGTATCGGATATACTTAGTGAAGCCGAAAGCTGTATTATCGTAGCATTAAGGCAGTGTTAATAGTTGTATCAATAAAGTGGTGTTGGTCATGATGGCGATGTTTTTGAGTGATCGCAAAGTGGGGGTGATCGGAAAGTAGGTGCTTAAACTTATCTCAAACCGCCACCGCTGTCCTTACGGGACCCGACGACTCCAAGAAGGCTGAGAAGGCAAAGGCCCGCTTTAAACGCCGCATAAACAATTGCTTAGGGGACGCCGGTGCCCTGGAGCAGGAGGAAGACGTCAAGTATATTACACCATCCCGTTTCAATCTACCACTTTGGCAGGGTGGTTATAGCGACCCTAACTAACATATAGCGCCTCAGGTCTCTTAGGCCAAGCACTTATGTTGTCTCCAAGCTAAGAGACTCTGATTATGACATAGATACTCCTACAACAGGGTCTTACCTGCTCTGCCACCTATCTATAGGCCCTTTTACTCTGCCTCTTATTAGTTTAAGTGATTATCCTAAGGGTGTATGCGCCGTTACTCTGCTATTTAATATTAGTGGTAATATCCTGCCAGCTTAAAATCCTAGCCCTAAGCCTCTCAGCTATACATCTGAGTATCACGAATCTATAGCTAACTAAGCCATAGTATAACTGACTGACGGTAACCTAAAGTTTCCCTAGGAGGAGGAAGAGACAGGTCTTCCCCCCAGAAAAAGACAAAAATCAATCTCAGAGTTAGCAAGAAGAACCACTGTGCCGCCAGCAAGGAGTCTGCTGACTTACAGTCAACGTTATTCTCTAACCGATCTTCTATAACTCTATAGAGTGCCACTTCTGCCAGTGTAAAGCTATAAAGAATTAGGCTGGCAATAGGATGTCATATATATAGGAGGGTGGTAAGGTAGTTAGAGAGGGAGTGTAATAACGGAATTATAATACAGTGGTAAATAAGACTAGGGAGGAGGCAAGGCTATAAACCAGCACAGTAGGAATTTAATTCTGTAGGAGTTTTTACTATATAGAATTTAGATTTTTTAACGCTAGCCTGGCGCAGTTAAAGCGTTTATAGACATATATCTTGTTAATATATTAAAGGGCTATAAGAACGGCCTGCTTAACTGCCTTAATAGACCTCTTATATATAATTACTATATAACTACTTTAGTTATATAATATTAACCTTATGTATTTTTTATATTTAGATTATATATAGTAGAGACTTCTTTATGGCTTTAGGATTTTCTAGTTCTTTTATCTACTAAAGAATTCTCCTCTCTAGCCTTTTTTTATACAGTAGTGATAAGGTCTCTTCCCTACCTTTTTCTTTTCCTATAGTTATCTCGCTTTAGGCGCGTTAGCGGTATAATATTAAATAACCTTAGGGAATTTCTCTAAGTCTATAAATAGCTAGCATTATGCCTTATAACTTTACTCTCTAGATCTTAATCTAAACAGAATCGCAAGTGACTACATCCACTCCATTTAAATCTTTTAATATCTCTCTAAAAAGGATTCTCTTCCCAAGAATCCCCTTAATTTATCCCACTCTAAGCATAACTCCTGGCGTCGTAACTGGCTAGAGATGTTTAATATCTATCAACAAGGTCACCATATTTATCTTAAAAACTGGGTTATCTCTTCCTATATCTATATTCCTTTAGATAAGAACGCCCAGTACTTCGTTAATAAGAACTGTAATTATACCCCTATAAGCAATACCAGGATAGCCGTTAGTTCCCTATAAGAGCGCAAACAGTATTAATAGCTTAGTGATAACAGATTTTCTTAGGCTTTTAGAATAGAAACAGACACATGTCGGTATAACCTCTGTGTGATTAAGCGTCTTGCTAAAGAATCTATTATGCAGGTTAGTGTTCTTTAGGTTGCGCGATTACGGGGTGAAGATTGTGACCCCTGGCCTCGTGAGGAGAGTGCGGCACCATGCAATTGCCTTGAGCTTGCCTGCCGTCTGCACCAAGTGGCTAACATCTGATGTTTCGCTGCTTTTGGTAGTTATGTTCAGGCTGCCCGTCTAGTCCTTGTAGCTATTATTATGTTGAGTATTAGGCATGATACTGGAAAATTGGTTTTCTAACTGTATTACGATTATCGTGTAGCTGGTAACCTCACGAGGAACCAACCGCCTCAAAAACTTACCTTAGTCCAGTCTGGTGGGCGATCATAAGCGCTATTCACAGTGCGCAGGTGGCTGCAGGAATAGTTTGCCAAGTCATACATGCAAACCAGACCTCTACATAATGAACGCGTTTAGGTCATTTTGCGCTTCATATGACAGCCAGACAGACTTATTAGGTTATCTATTTACATCACTCTTCTAGCGTTTGTCTTGCGTCAATGGCAATGAATAACTATTAAAACGTTAAAAATTATCTATAGAATATTTATACAGCTACTTAATAGTGTTATAAGTATCTTAATTATGTTATTATTTATTATATATAAAACCTAAAGTAGGTTAGTCACACTGAAGATAAATCGTGCTTATCTTATACAGTATAATAATCCAGCCAGGACTTTAGGGGGACAAACGCTATTCTAAATGGGATTGGCTGTGATTCTAGTCCCACCCGGGCCGACCCGACTTCCTAATAGGATATCAGGATATGTACAGTACTTCTACGCTTTGACCCTAGCAATGTTGCATATAAATATGTAAGCTGTGTGTGACTTAACCAACCACAATTTAGCTAACCCTAAACTCTCCATTCTACTATCTAGCCTATGATATTTCCTATGATGAATTCATAAAGAACTGTCTGCTATCTGCAGAAAAACATGCATTCTTTAATCACTGCCACGCATCTCAGGAGAAAGATCTATCTCCTAACTATTGGCACATGGAAGTATGGAAATACATAACAACCGGGGCGCTGATTCCGTCCCATATAGACATAGACCATCTGGCCCTTCCCCTTCACACTTTTGTTCCCTATTTCAGGCAACAGTAGATAGCATCGATTCAACAGTTGCTCCGCCCAACCGAAAGGTCGTATCACTGTCTGTAATGCCGACACTAACATTACAGTCTCAAAAGAGCAAATCTATCCTCAGCCACATTGTTCGCTCGAGACACGGCTCTAAGCTCTAGACTCCGATCTTGTAACCTCGCTGTGATAATACAAATACAGTATACTTAAGATTTGTCAGCGAGATTATCAGTCTTGTCCGCCCATCCACACTATTGCCGGCTCTATACTCCCATCCAAAACTCGTGCTTGTTGTAACAGTACAAACAAACATGCTGCAAAACTGATCAGCAGGACCCGTTAGCCGTATGGCCCCACACTTCTATTTTCGGGTATATTACTGTTTGCGGTTTGGTTGTGCCGACGATCCCGCGCGAATAGCCTATTCAACCCACTAAAACAGTCTACATAGGCTATCTCACGAACAGTGTAACAGTTTTAGGATTTTGAGATAAAAGGAGGAGGCGAGATTTTCTCATTTTGCTTGCACCGTAGCCAAAGATTATTTACAGCAACTATGGCAAGCATTATCCCAATTCAATTCATTATTCCCCTCGTTGGGCTTTGTGTTTGTTATATCTTCTTTAGAAAACCAGCCGGCGCTCCTCTGCCACCTGGACCACGCGGCCTACCTATTGTTGGGAACATTCGAGACCTTCCCCGACCTGGAAAAGCAGAGTATCAACATTGGATCAAGTTCAAGGATGCGTACGGTCCGATCAGTTCAGTCACCGTCGCAGGCCAAACATTGGTCCTGATCCACGACGAAGAAGCAGCTTTCAACCTACTGGAAAGGACTTCTCTGAAAACCTCAAACAGACCTACACAGCCCTTTGCCGTAAATCACTGTGGCTTTGGTGATTTTCTGCCAGTCCTGCAATATAGCTCTCGGCTTCGCCAGCAACGGAAGCTAGTCCACCAAGTCCTTGGCACAGCGAAAAGCGTCTCTAAATTTCGAAAAGTACAAGACAGAGAGTCATGCCGCTTTCTGTTGAGAATTTTAAACAGACCCGACGGCTTGATAACACATACAAAGACGTACGTTCACATCCAAAGGCATAGAGAAAGATCATGGCCTGAACCCGATATCAGCAAAGTTGTTTTGAAGAAGCCATGACTAACATACCGCAGGGAAGCAGCTGCAATTATTCTCAGCATCGTCTACGGCTATTCGATTGAGGCAGACATTGTTGATCCATTAACGAATCTGGTTCATCTCTTGATGGACAACTTCTCCCGTGCATTTGTCCCAATGGCCTGGTCCGTTGATATGCTACCAGCACTTGATTATCTTCCCGAAGGATTTCCCTTCACCTCTTTCAAGCGTGTGGGGCGCCAATGGAAGAGAATTAACGAGATTGTGGTGGAAGCCCCATACCAATTTGTCCGGAAGCAAATGGAGCATGGCACGAACCGCGAGTCATTTGTGTCTTCCCTTGTGGATGATCTCGGAAACCCTGGCAAGAACGGATTGAGCCTAAGCAAGGAAGATGAGCATGACATCAAGTTCACTGCAGCGATACTATACGGTGGCGGGGCTGACACAACCGTCTCGACGATTAGCAGCTTTGTCCTAGCTATGCTTATGTTTCCAGACGTGCAAAAGAAAGCACAAATGGAGATTGACAGCGTTGTTGGATCAGACAGGCTGCCTAGTTTCGATGATCAGCCACGTCTCCCCTACATCAACGCACTAGTAAAGGAGTCACTTCGTTGGTTTCCTGTGGTACCAATTTCTACGCCGCATGCCACGAATGCAGAGATCATCTACAACGGGTACCGGATTCCAAAGAATTCCTACCTGCTTCCTTCAATCTGGTGGTTCTTGCACGATCCCAATGTCTACAAGGACCCGTCATTGTTTGACCCCAATAGATTTCTCGAGCCGCGGAACGAACCGGACCCTGGAGCTCATGCTTTTGGCTACGGTCGGAGAATTTGCCCCGGCCGATACCTCGCTGTTGAAAGCCTTTTCATCACTCTTGCGCGGATGCTGACTGTCTTCACCGTCAAGAAAGCAGTCGACAGCCAGGGCAGAGACATTGAACCCGAGTTCCACGCTACACCTGGCCTTGTATCCCATCCTGGCAACTTCTCCTTCAACATCAGCCCGAGGAGCGAAAACCATGCAAGGCTCGTTCGTGCAGTTGAAACGGAACACCCATGGGACGCAAGTGATTCCAAACTACTTGATAGCAACCTTATTAAGGAGTCAATTAGCCTTTCTAGGGAGCGGAGTTAGTATTATCCGAACGAAGATTTTATGATAAATAAGGCTCAATCTTCCTAAGGGATGCTTAGATTGTAATAATAGAGGTTAATCTAACTAGAGGTGCTGTAAATGCTGTGTTTGTTTAATTACTCCTAGCAGGAGACAGAAGCAGTGTGGGTTCACTATAGAATAGGCGGCAGAGGCCTATATCAAGAGTTTCAACTATAGCAGGCTAGTAGGGAACCTCGACATTACTTCCAACCCAGTCTTTTTTCATGGGGCTCGCTCTCGGCAGCCGGCACAGCCATCCGCCCACGGGGAAAGCACCGTGAAATATATAGAGTTAGTAGCTAAACTAGTCTGGAACCTGTCCAAAAAGGCCGAAAGTGTGCGCTGTCGACGTACGGGTAGGCCTCACGCTTTGCTTTCGGCTTTTCCGGCGGATCAGTGAGAGTGGGAGGGGAGCTGACCTCCACAAACCTGTCACAAGATACGGGAACAGCCCCAACATACCGGTAAGCCCGAGACTGCACCGCAAAGCCGTCGTTCTCCTCCCACTGCTGCGTTATCCTAGAGCACATGCCTCAAACCCTTATTATCGATGGGAGGGATAAATACTGTGATTAAGCAGACAACATCTGATACCGTGATCTATCTTTCGAAAACCACAGCTCAATTATAAATTGCAATCGGCCCATTTGTTCACTATCTCAGTTATGTGGGCTCCCAGTTTCAGAACACATCCAGTTTCTAATGGTACACAAATACATAATAAAAAATGCGACAGTACTATCTGTTGACGAGACAATCGGCAACATCCACAACTGCGATGTTTTGATCAAGGATGGCGCCATTAAAGCAGTGGGGCCAGCACACCCGCGTCCTGTCTGAGGACAGTCTCAGGAACACCAAGCGCCCCTGAATAAGAATGACGGCCCGTGATGGCCCTGATCTCATAAAGGTTATGCACAAACCGGCACAGCAACATAGGCTCTATAGCCCCCCTGCCCCCAAAGCGTCATGATGCACCACGGGCTGGGTTCAAAAGAGCCTCTATCCGTGTCAGTATTGTAGTGGTAATGAACTGTCTGCTGGCGGTCTTCTTGTGTCGCTAACCTTGCGTCCTGAACTCCCGGGCTTCTACCGCCACATAGGCCGCTCGTTTGGCAAGGCCATCGCCAGACACATAAGTGGGACTGAGATATTAAAAGTCACTTGAAGCGCTGGTGGAGCGTCTGTTAATATGTCGGGACAGACCCCTTTCGATATACTTCACACAACTTTCTGCACGTTCGGGACGAAATTGATAAACGAGCGCACAAGGATGATATGTGAACAACGATCAGAAGTGTAATTAACGTGGTCAAGTCGGACACGCTACTGCCGAGACCTGCAACAGCTCCTTGGCCCTGATAGACGATCCCAAAAAAAGGATCACATTGGCAAATAGCTATCCAGACAGAAACTGGCAGCGGAGCAATATCGAGAAGGCGCTGATATAGTGCAACAACTTTCCGCGACTTCCTTGGCGTTACAGCAGCGTTTGCTGTTGTTGGACTCCTCAAAAGCTTGCAGCGCGTGCAGAGCACTTAGGGGTCGCAGCAGCATTGACCCTTCATGAGATTGGGTTACTAAAGGCCGACAGCAGAGGCTCACGGGAGATTTTACTTACGTGTCCATTGGTTGCGGCAGACACATTTTCGTCACAGCATTCTATAGTTAGGCAGTCACCTGCAATGCATTGCTTGTTGGCCGTGCAAGAGTCCCGCTCCTGGAGAGAGGCGGATGCTACGAGAGAGCAGGATAAAAGGCTAATGATGACGGTGAGACCACGCATATTGGATCCAGATGAATAAAATAGGTAAAGTTTTCAGGTGGTAAAAGTAAGTGTTACGATCGGTTGGCGGATGCAGTCTATAGTGATAGATGAGGAATTGAGGAGAGAGGATATAGATAAATGGACTAGCCTAAGGGGGAGATTACGTATATATAGTGGCTGTTAGTCAAGGGGGGTTGACAGTTTATAGGGGTATTAAAAGCTGCAGGGGGTAAAAACCATGTAGAGTTAGAGTTTAGAGGGGGTTAAAAAACTGAGGCACTGTTAGAAGCAGGGGATAAAGTGGCGCCATATCTGTAGTAAAGCAATATAATTAGTTTTATACTACGGAGGAACGAGTCATATCTAGTGTAGCATGTCCTGAGTATATCCTAGGGTTACGTAGGGTATATACCTTGTTAATATAGGTATTGGGTATAAAGAGGATTACTTCCAAAGAGGAGCAGTGTTATATATTTAAAGCGTATAGTGGGATGCGTAGGTTGTCTCACGGTATAGTATGTGTAAGAATACGGCGTTTGATCAGCTACGGAGCCACGTATTTAGTTACGTATTTGCCCCTTGCCCCACACGAATTAATACTATAATCCTAGCATAAAGTAGATCCCCAGATATACAGCCCTTGTTGAAATACGTGGTCTAGTCAGCTATTCAGGCATAAGTCTTATAGAGAACGTCCCCAACTAAACAGAGAGTGTCATAAACGCCCCACTATCAGGAGGCGTGTTAAATAGAAGCCTGTAACAATTATCTCACCTAGTAGCCACTAGACTAAGCAACCATGGTCTTACGACCTAACAGGTTACGGCAATACTGCCCTACTAGACAAAACGACCAGCAGGCCCCACGACCTTTATATAATAACAAGAGGATAGTATAAGGATATCACCAATAGGTCGGTAATAGGGCGCCTTATAAGGTCATGTGTGGTGTTATTCAAACACGTAGTGCCAGAATTAGCAGATCTGTTAGCAGTTACCAGAGTAGTTTGTTATCAGGTGTTAGCACACCACCTAATCCTATTACAATTACTCTGGCATAACGTAGGTCTTCTGGCTGTAGGGCAGGGGCTAGGTTTAAATCCCGCCTGTTCTAAAGGCTTCTTAGTGTGTAGACCTACCTTAAAGAGGAAGGGGCTAGAGCTTAGTCGGCGACCGGTCGGTCTATAGGGCTACGGTATATAATTATGACTAGTTATATAAGAGGCAGCCCACGTTAGGCTTAAAGGGATAAGGTATAGAGAGGTAATCCTAGTTAACTGGCTAGTAATACTAGTTATTACTAGGTAAAGTATAAAAAAAGTATATAAAGATATAGGTAACGTATATGTCACAGGACAAGTGTCGTATGCAGTAGATAGATGACAGAGACGGTAGATAACTCTACAGGCACGTGTCTATTCACATGCCTATAGAGTATATAGTCTATTACATAATGCCTCCCACTAGGGGAGTTAACCTTAAGAGACTATCTATATATATACTTATCTTTTATCTTATATTAATCGTTTAGCTCCTTATTATTACTTATCTTATTTTACTACTCTACTGTTACACTTTACTTTTATACTATATCTCTTTATATTACTATTATAGTCTAATAAGTCCTGTTAGATTTAAAATAGCTATTAGAAAGACTATATTAAGTAGTAATATAACTACTCTAATCTATACCTTTAAAAAATTTTATACTAACTTATAGTATAGATATACTTTTACCTTAATAAGATTTTTAAAATTATAAAGATAGTATAATAAAGCTAGTATAATTAGGCTAAATTACTAATATATAGTAATTATATATATAGCTTTAGTAAAATCTAAATTATAAAGTTACTTATTTTCTACTATAAAGCCTTTATAATAATATATATACCTTTATATCTATAGAGTTTAATAGTAACTAGCTACTTTATAAGATAAAAAACTAGTAATAAGATTTTTATTTAGATAGTAGTTAAGTAGTTAATTCTTTTTAACTAAAAACTACTATCTAAATAGTAAAAAAAATCGTTAGAGATATAAAAAAATATTTATTACTTTTTATAAAACTTTATATAAAAGTATTAAATATTTTACTATTACGTTTTAACTTATAAACCTTTTAGCTATTAAGAAACCTAGCTATACTAGAAAGAAATATAACAGAGTAGGTGCTAGATATACCTTAAAAAATCCCTCCCTAATAACCTAATTTAGAAGGTAATACTATAATAGAGACTTATTTAGCACTAAGTAGAAATAGCCTTTTAGAAGCTTTATTATTTAGATATATAGAGACAGTTAAGGTAACCTAACTTTTACTAAAGGGGAAAAATCTAGAAATTATAGGCCTACTAGAAACCTATACTAGGCTACTAGTTATACTACTAGCGACTTAACCTATAGACACTAGATAACTATATAGCCTTTAGTAAAAAACTTTTATACCTATAAAGATAAATACCTTAGAGTAACTATTATACACTATACTAAGATAATTCCTAACTAGTCTAGGTTGTTACGGTTAGTAATCTAACAGTAGGGTTTCTGCTAATAGTATAGCTAAGGTTAATACTTAGTAATAGTAATATTAGCTTATTAGTCTGTTAATTACTTAGTAATTAGTTAGGTGGTTAGTAGTTATAAGGGGAGCTTATATAGCTTCTAGTTAATAAATTACTAAGTTAGATACTAAAAGGTATTTAGAAAATATATTATAAGTTAACTGTTAAAAAGCTATAGAAGTCTATCCTTAAGTATATCTAAGTCTATCTTATATATAAGTCCTAATATTATCTTTTAGACTTATAATTATTAATCCTATTAGTCTTAATTATTTTATATACCCTATTAAGCGCTTAGTAGACACTACTAATTACTTAATAGGTCTAGGTAATCGCTTAGTAGGTCCTATAAAGTAATTATTTTACCTTATTATTATATAACTTATCTATAGTTTTTTTATTCTAAAGAGTTATTTTTCTATTATTTATATAAAGGTTATAGTGCCTACTAGTCTGTCTTACTAGGTAGGGTAACTATTACTTATAACTTACTAGGTTATAACATTAGGTCTTCCTTCTAGAGGCCTTACCCTTAAGGTCTATATATATAGGTAGTCTGTCCTATATAAAAAGTTTATTAAACCTTTCCTTCTTTATTACTTACTAACGCTATATTAGATCCTTAATTATAATAAATATCTTTAACTCTTTATTATAAGCGCTATACCTTATAGATCTTTTAACTTAGATATAAAGTTATACCTTATATATACTGTTATAATTAGGGAGTATAGTATAAGATAATATTAAAGGGTAGTGTCTATACTAAGTGTACTTACTTAGATTATTTATATAATATAACTTAAGATATAATTTATTTTTATAAGTTAGCTTCTTATATCTAGTATATATATTTCTTACTAATATTAGTATAGTAGATTATTTACTAGATAAAGTAAGTTATTTTAAACAGAAGGAGTAGTCTAAAGAGGTAATTCTTTATTAAAAAGTAGACACACTAAGAAAAGCTTAAGCTAAAATAGATATATTACTTATAAAGCTTAATTATATTTATAAAACTAAGAGAATAGTGTTTAAGAAAGGTAACGCTATATTATCTTTTACTAAAAAAAAGAAGTATTTAAATCTTCTATAGTTTATAAAGTTAAGTTAAGTAGTGGTTTTAGTATAATAGACTAGGATTTTATATTAAATAAGAATATAGATTTATTAAATTTAATTTTAACCTTTTAAAAGAAGTAGGTAGTTTCTAATTAGTAGCTGGCGTTTCTAGGTAAATAAATAGATTTTTATCTTATAGCCTATTTACCTTACTAGGTTAGTAGAGAGGTTAGGGTTAAATTTATTATTTCCCTTATACTAGTAGTTTAGATACCTTAGTTTGCTTTTATTCTTCTTATATAATATATTTATTTTAATACTTTATAACTTTTTCTTTTATATTTATAAGGTTAGTCTTTATTTCCTATATATTATCTTTTAGTCTATAGCCCTTCTATTTAACTAAGTAGTGTATATTAACGTTATTATCTATTATTTCTAATTCTATATAGTTAATAATCTACTTAACTTTATACTTAGGTTTATTAGCGTCTATAATAATAGGTTCCTAAGTAGTTATTCCTTATAGTGCTAGTTATAATAGTCTAAGGTAAGGTATATTATAACTAGCTATAGTAACTATATATAAGTATCTTAAGATAAAAAGAAAAAAGGGAAAATCTACTAATCTAAGCTAACTAGCAGTCTGATTAGGTCTATACCGTATAAGCTATTAGGTACTTAGCGCTATAGGCTTTAATACCCTGGTTAAGGTTATAGTAGGCCGAGAGGTCTAATAAGGCCTTATACAGGCCTAGCCTGTTATAATACCTTTTTTCTCTCCCTCCCTTATAAGGTAGGAGTTTCTTTATACTAAAAGGCAGCCTATACTGCTATATCTTTTAAATTATCTAGTAGTTCTTAAGTTAGTTTAATATAGCTAGTTTATTTTATTAAGACTTACTATCCTCTGCTTTTAGACCTTAATTTTAGTATTTCCTAGACCTTATATTCCTAATTAGGTTAAGGTCTTAATATAGTAGACTATTTTTTATCCTATTATTATAATAAGAAAAAGTTATTTTCTATATATTTTAAAAGTAAAATATAAAAAATATTATATATCTCTAGCAGTATATCTAGCTAGTATAAGTAAAAACTAATAGTCTTTAAGACTATATACTTAGTATAAGTCTAATTAAGTTTCTTAAATAGTTAGTCTGTCTTAATATTAGTTAGTTATAGCTATATTTTATTTTTAGGCTTAAACTAATTAAATAGCTAGTAATAGGTATTTATATAATACTTTTATTTTTTTTATATTATAGCTATTATAGCCTATACCTAGTTTATAGCGTCTTTAATCCTTTATACTAGACTTTTAGCTTTTATAATAAGGGTATTACTTTTTATTTAAAAAGTCTTTATTACCTTATTTAGGTTTATATTATATCTATAACTAAAAAAAAAAAACTAATTCCTATAGAAGTTACTAAATAGTTATTAATAGCTATTATAGCTATAGGGGATAACTTATCTTAATTATTCTAGGTATAGGTATAAAATGCCTGTAAATACGTCTTAACTATTTAGTTAGCTTATTTAGTAGTATTATCTGTTTCTAGGTAATATACTATTAAGAGCCTTTATTTAATACTATAGAGTTAGTAGAGGTACTTCTAGGTCTAGCTTATAAATTAAGTTCTTTAGTCTAAAATAATAGCTTTTAGTAATCTATAATATTTAATTCGGCTAGTAATAAAAGCAGTTACTATTATTTTTAATATAATTTCCTTTATAAGCTTAAGGATTATATTTTTTTAATAGGTAGTCTATAATAACTAAGAGTTTAGTTAGGTCTTTAATTTAGGTTAATAATAGGTCTATTATAAAATCTAGTAATATTTCAGCCTATATATACTATAGGATTAGTAGTAGCTTTAAAAGCCTTTATTTCTTATCTTTCTAGACGTTAATCTTACTATATATATTATAGTTTTTAATAAACCTTTATATATCTTATAATAACTCTAGCTAGTAAAAGGTATAACTAATTAAGGCCTTAAGTGTATTTTTTCCTAGGTGCCCTAACAGTATAAAGTTATATATTATCTAGATAATTTTAGTCCTAAGGGGCTTATAGTATAAAACCTATATTTTATTTCTTTAATATAGCTGCTAGTTATTATCTAGTAAGTATTTTAATAATATAACTAGTAAACCCTATACTAAAGGCAGCTGCCTTACTTTTTATCTTACTGCCGCTCTAATTAGGTAGTAATAAGTGTTATTTTATAACCCTATATCCTATAGGCTTTATAATAGGTCTTTTTTTAATAGGTTAATTAGAGGCTTAGTCCCTTCTAGCGCTACCTTTTTCTTTTTATCTATATTAGTATTACTTATAAACCCTGCTTTTACCTTTATAGTAGTCTAATTAGGCTTTAATAGTCTTATTCTATTAATCTAAAGAGCTTTTATAGTTTCTTAAAAAAGTTAAATTTTATATCCTTTTAGCCTATTATCTTTAGTATCTATTAGTATATCTTACTCTCTTTTTAAGAGGGTGTCTAAAGTAATAGCTAGCTTACCTAAACAGTACTTTATCTTAAAGTTATACTTTAAGAGTGTCTCTACCTATTAAACCTAGCGCTTACTAAGCTTTTATTTCTTAATAAAGTATTTTAAGTTAAGGTAGTTAGTTACTATAGTAAACTCTTTTATATTTTAAAGTTTTATGTCTTACTATTTAAAATATTATATAATTACTAGTAACTCTTTATTATATATAAAATAGTTATATTTAGTAAGAAGGTTTTTTTTTATAAAAAATACTATTAGGTATAGTAGTCTATTATTACTAATCTATAATAAGGTACCCCTTACTATATATCTAGATAAATCTATTTCTAAGACTATCTCTTATTTAAGATCTTAATATATAAGTACTAGTATACTAATTAGATATATCTTAAGATCTTTAAAGGCTTTCTAATACTTCTTACTTTAGATAAAAATAGTATTTTTTTTATTAGTTTTATAAGTAGTCTTATTAAGGCTAAAAACTATAATATAAACTGTTAATAATAGTTAGTAAACCTTATAAAGAATAATATTTTTTTAACTGTTTTAAACGTTTTTTATAACTATATAGCTTTTACTTTTTTAAGCTTAACCTTAATTCTTTAGCCTACTTTAATAATAAATCTAAAGTATTTTATACTTTTAGCCTTTAAGTTATATTTATTAATATTAATCTATAGTCTTACTTCTTTTAACCTAATTAGGACCTTTTTAACCTTCTTTTAATAGTTAGCTAATAATCTATTAAAGTAGATTAATATACTATTAATATAGGTAAAGTAAAACTTATCTAGGTAACCTTATAGTATATAGTTAATATATTACTAAAAGGTAGCTAACGCTTTAGTTAACCTAAAGGGGGTAATAAGCTATTTAAATAGCCTATATTTTATTCTAAAGGTTATTTTTTATTTTTCTCTTACTTTAATCTAGATCTTATAGAAAGCTATAATTATATCTAGCTTTATTAACTATTTAGCCTAGGCTATAGCCCTTAATATCTTACTAATTAGAGGTAAAAGATACTTATCCTTTTTTATAATAGTATTTAGACCTTAATAGTCTATTTAAAACCTTAATCTACCTTCTGGTTTTTTAATAAAAAAATAAAGGTAAAAGCTACTAAACTATTTATTTAGATAAATCTTTTATCTAGATATTTTATAAGGGTTTTATATAAAACTATAAGCTTTTTTTTAAATATCCTATATAATAGTCTTTAAGGCACTATAAGGGTCTTACTGTTAGGGCTTTTCTTAAAAAGGATCTTATAGTTAATTCCTTTTTAGTAAGAAGGTAGCTTAACAGCCTAATTAGGGTTAAAGACGTTTAAAAACCTATAATATTCTTTTAGAAGTAAAACCTTAACGTTAGGTTTTTTTTTAGATGCTAAAGCCTTTTTAATATTAGTAAGGTTAGTAGTAAAGATTTATATAGCCTATATTACAGAACAAGTGTCGTATGCCGTAGATAGATAACAGAGACGGTAGATAACTCTACAGGCATATGTCTATTTATATACCTATAGAGTATATAGTCTATTACATAATGCCTCCTACTAGGGGAGTTAACCTTAAGAGACTATCTATATATATACCTATTTTTTATCCTGTGTTAACCGTTTAGCTCCTTATTATTACTTACCTTATTTTACTACTCTGTTATTACACTTTACTTTTACACTATATCTTTTTATATTACTATTATAGTCTAGTAAGTCTTATTAGATCTAAAACGGCTGCTAGAAGGACTATATTAAGTGGTAGTATAACTACCTTAATCTATACCTTTAAAATTTTTTTTACTAAAATACAGTAAAAATACCTCTCTACCTTAATAAAAACCAGCTTATAGAAACAGTATAATAAAGCTAGTATAACTAGGCTAAATTACCGATATATAGCAATTATATATATAGCTTTAGTAAAATCTAAATTATAAAGTCACCTGTTTTCTATTATAAAGCCTTTATAATAATATATATACCTTTATATCTATAGAGTTTAATAGTAACCAGCCACTCTATAGGATAAAAAACTAGTAATAAGATTTTTATCTAGATAACAGTTAAGTAGTTAATTCTTTCTAGCTAAAAACTACTATCTAAACGGTAAAAAGAATTATTAGGGACATAAGGAAACATCTATTACTCTTTATATAACTTTATATAGAAGCATTAGATATCCTGCTATTACGCTCTAACTTATAAACCTCTTAGTTATTAAGGAACCTGGCTATACCGGAAAGAAATATAACAGAGTAGGTGCCAGACACACCCTAAAAAATCCCTTCCTAATAACCTAACTTAAAAGGTAATACCGTAATAAGGACTTATTTAGCACTAAGTAGAAATAGCCCTCTAGAAGCTTTATCGTCTAGATATATAGAGACAGTTAAGGCAACCTAACTTTTACTAAAAGAGAAATATCTAGAAATTATAGGCCTACTAGGAACCTATACTAGGCTACTAGTTATACTACTAGCAACTTAACCTATAGAAACTAGATAACTATACAGCCTTTAGTAAAAAACTTTTATACCTATAGGGATAAATACCTTAAAGTAACTATTATATACTATATTAAGATAATTCCTAACTAGTCTAGGTCTTTACCCCTATAGACTAAGTCTACTAGGTTTTAACCTTACCTAAGGACTATCTCTAATAGTAATACCTCCTTACTATCTCCTACTTTTAAGGCAGATAGTCTACTTACTGCCCTATACCTAAAGACTAATAGTATACTTACTACTATAGATACCTTATATAGACATACTGTTAACTGTTACTAGCTAGAACTATTAATTACTACTATTAGATATAACAGTTAGATAAGTCTAAATACTACCTAACTTTATCTTACTAAACTAACTAGAGATACTAACTCCTTAATTATTAATACTAATAAGAGGGTAAAGATAACTATAGCTACTAAACACAGCTCCCCTAGCGATAACAGCTAGGCTAGGTATTAATATAAACCAGTTTATAAACGCCTTCTTCTAGACTATAGCTATATAAATACAGGCTATAGTAAGACTAATAAACGCTATAGCCAGCCTAGTATATATACCGGCCTAGCCGTACCTATTAACAGTAATATTTATCTTCTAGCTAGATATAGATATAAAGCGTTACTTACTAGACCTTATCTTCTATAACTACTATATAATATACTACTATAATATAAAGCTATAGATCTAAGCGGTTAAGATAATTTACTTTAAATACTAATCCCTTATAACCTTTAGCTAATATATTTATTTAGCACTCTATAGATAAGCCTATAACTAGTAGGAATTTTAACTTATATTAGAAAAATAATAATAGCTAAAACAGTAAGGATAGTTTACCTTTATAAAAAGAATTAGAAAATGTTTTAATTCCTTTTTAGTTAACGCTATAAAGTGGTTTTTATAATAAGATTATATAGATAACTGTAGGCTTAGCGATAGGTCGCTAAGGTTCTGGTAAATCCGCCCTACTATAGAGTTTTACTAGCAATAGGAGCTTGCTAGTCAGTAGTCGGCAAGCTTAAGTCTTATAATATATTAATACCTACTATTAAGCCCTACCTAGTTAAGTGCCTCTAGCTATTATCTTATAATTCTTAAGCTTTTACCTTTTTAAAGTAACTAGTATAAGTAAAATAAAATAAAACGATACTAAATATACTAATTACTTACTAATACGTTACCGACACACTGCCAGTATAAATAAGCTATAGCTATCTACAGTTAAGTACCTAATATGCCTAACTAAGGGTATAAATAGAACCCTATTGCTAGAGAGGTTTATATAAGGAACTAATAAGGAAAAAATAAAAGGGAGGTTAGTGTCTAGAGACCTTAGTATACCTAACTTACTATTAATTATCAGTAAGGAGGATAAGGCCTTTATTGCTAAACGATTATAAAGCAGGCAGAGTGTAAGCACGCGTTAAAGCATTAGTACGGCTACACTAAGAGAAAAGGTTTTAGACCTTATATAGGCTATAATATTATACTTTTAAAAAACTATAAAGACTATAGTTAAAAAGCACTATAAGGAGTAAAAGTATTATAAGCGTCTTTTATAAGAGCTTACTAACTGCCTAGTATAGTAGTCTAGTTAAAAAGAATATAAAAAACCTTTATTTTATAATTATAAAACCTTTAGGGAATAATCCTTAAACGCCTAAGTAGCTAACTAGATTATTACTATAGAGGTAGTAAACAGGCTTTAACCTAAAAGTACTATAAAGTAATAAATAGAATAAGCCTTTTTAAAGGTATTCCTATTATTATAGACGTAATAATATAATTATAAAAAAAGGCTTAGTAAACCTTTAGTCTAGAATAACTTTATAGCGTTTATTTACTAATAGTATATTAACCTAAAGGCCTAAAAGTAGGACTACTAGTAAAAGCTAAAAAAGAAGTAAATAGGTAATAGACAGACCTTATTATAGTACCTTACTAAGTAGTTAGTAATACACTATAACCTTAGTATAAAAGGTATAAAAAAGTTAAAGGCTAAAGCCTATTAGTATTTTTTTAGACTACTAACCTTACTATAAGATAAGATAATTTAGTAAAAAACACTTATAATCTAACTAAGAGATATAGCCTATAAGGCTAACTAACTATAGTTACTAAGAGACTAAAAGGTTAGTAAAAGGTTATAAAAAGACAGTAAGAAGCACCCTATACTAACAGGTAAGTAGTTATAAAGGCCTATACTATTCTATAGGTCTATACTATTCTAAAAGCCTATACTATACTAAAAGGATAAATAAAAAAAGATACTAAGAGAGTTAAGGTTAATAAACTTAAGGCACTAACAGTTAACAGAAGACTAACATAACAGCCAGTCGCTAAGGGGTCGGCCAGACTTTAGCTAGTACTACACTTATAATCAGACTAGGTATTATATATCTATATACCTTAAAAAAAAGTCTAATAGTAGAAGTAGCAGTAGGCTATTTAGTTACTAACTAGCTAAAAGGACTACTATTATATAGTACGTTATAACTAAAGTTAAAGCTAAATTATTAGGAAATAAGTAGATATAAGTGCTATACCTAACCTACTTATACCTTAAATAATAAGGGTACTAATAAGGGTAACTATTATAGGTATAGTAATTATACTATAAAAGGCTATTAAGAAGGTTATTAAAGTATTAATAGATATATACTTTAAGGTAGACCTTATTAGCTATAGACTAGTAGAATACCTAGACCTTTAACCGGCTAAAGCTAAAGTCCTAACTCTTAAATCGTTTATAAGAGAAGTAATAGGCTAAAGGAAGGCTTACTAGTTAACTTTTTTTCTAATTAATTACTAAGGCTAGCTATAGAAGATTTACTAACTGGTCGTTAAGGCAGATAAAAGAAAAGGCTTACCTAATATTCTTATATTTAGATAATTTATAGGCTAAAAAAGAATTTAGACTAATATAGCTACTAATAAATAGTATTATAAAGTAATATCTATTACTAAGCCTAAAGTAATAGCTTATAATATAGTAGAAAATAAGAAATAGGTATATATACTTTATATCTTTAGTAAAAGTAATAAGCTAGTAGAGATAAAACCACTAAACGCTTTTCTAAAAGAGCTCTAAAGTAAGGCTGCCACCTTTAATAAAGGTTTAGTAATAAGACTATAAGTCTATAGTAAGGCAGAACACTCTATTAACCTTATACTAGGGAAAAAGCCACTATATAGGCTAATCTACCTATTAAATAAAAAGTAACTAGAAAAGTTATACTAATATATTACTAAAAACTTAGTAAATAGGCGTATTACTACTTCTATTAGTAAGGCTAGAGTGCCTATATTATTTATACTAAAGAAGGATAATATAATATACCTTTATATAGATTACTAAGGCCTTAATAAGGTTACTATAAAGAATTAGTATTTATTACTTTTAATCGGTAAGCTATTAGACAGGCTTTATAAAGTAAAATAGATATTAAAGGTAGATATTTATAATATATACTACTATATTAATATTAAGAAGGAAGACTACTAGAAAATAACGTTTTAAATAAAATATAGTTACTTTAAATATACAGTTATACTGTTTAGCCTAACTAATATACCTATAACCTTTTAGGCGTTTATTTACTAAGTGCTTAGTAAGTTACTTAATATATATTATATTATATATATAGATAACTTAATAATTTACTTTACTATAAGAAAGTAATATATAGAGGATCTTATAAAGGTCCTCTAGAGGCTATAAATATTTAGGCTATTTATAAAACTATTAAAGTGCTTTTTTTACTAATAGAGAGTTAAATTTCTAAGGTATATAATTACCTTAGATAGGATTAAAATAAATAAGTCTTAAGTATAAATAATTACTAACTAGAAAGCGCTAGTGTTTATAAAGGATATCTAAATATTCTTAAGGTTTTATAATTTTTACTATAAATTTATTTTAAAGTATATAGGTATTATAACACTTATAATATCCTTACTAAAAAGATATATAAAAATATTATATACTTTTAAATAGACTAAAAAGGCTAATATAGCCTTTAATTACCTAAAGGTTACTTTCTTATTAGTAATAGTGCTTATATACTAGAATCCCTAACGCGCTATATATATAGAGATAGATATATCTATTAAGGCTACTACAGCTATCTTATTATAATAAGTAGAGAGACAGTAGTAACTTATTACTTATTAGTTATAAAAGCTTAGTAATATAAAGCAGTAATAGGCTATAGAATAATAAGAGCTGTTAGCTATTATTAAGGGACTAAAACACTAGGCCTATTACCTTTAAGGGCTGTTAGAGAAGTTTATAGTCTTAATAGATTACTAGGCACTAAAGGGCGTTATTAGTACGCCTATATAAGACCTTTATAAAAGGCTTACCTACTAGGTATATAAGTTATTAGTATTTAACTTTAATCTAGAATATAGGCTAAAAAAAATAAATCTAGTAGATAAACTATCTAAAAGGCTAGATTATATAAAGGGAGAAGTACTATATATAGATATCCTCTTTATACTAGTAAAAAAACTTTAACTTATTAGTAAGCTATTACCTAATATATACTAAAAGATTATTAGCTTTAAAAAGAAAAATAAAACTATAGATATATATATATAAGCAGTAAAGGCTTTACTTTATAACCCTAGCTATAAAGTAGATAGCTCTTAAGGTAAAGAATCTTTTCCTTTTAGTTAGTAGCAGGTTATAAGGCACCCTAACTACTTAGTAATAATTACTACTATTATAACTTAAGGCTAAAAAGTAATAAAATAATTAGTAAACGCTTAATAGGAAGTCACCTAGGTAACTAAGGAACCTAATAAAGCTAAGGTTACTATACTAAAGCAGTATATCTTATATTAGGTTATAAAGAAGCTTATAACTAATAAAACAGTATTTATACTAAATCCTATAATTAAGATAAAAGAACTTATTAGAGGACTATAGGCTAAAGATAAGTTTTATCTATTATAATTAGTAAGGGCTTATAGTGTAGCCAGTAAATCTAAGATATATACTGTTAATAAAGAAGACACTTTATTCTTTAAAGGAAGACTAGTAATCCTATAAGTAGAATCCTTAAGAATAAAGATCTTTTACTAACACTATAATAACCCTAAGGCAGGCTATATAGAGGCCACTAAGACCTTTAACCTTATTAAGAGGAAGTTCTACTAGAAAAAAATTAATAAAGATATATAATAGTATATTAAAGGCTGTAAACACTGCCTTAATATTATAGTCCCTTAGTATAAGCTATATAGGTAATTATAGATACTACCTCTACTATTACACTTATTCTAAAAGATTTCTATAGACTTTATTATAGGCTTATTACTAAACGTTTATAATAATAGCGCTAAATATAACTATATATTAGTTATTATATATTAGATAACTAAGTTTATAATATTTATACCTACCCTAAAGACACTAAATATAGTATAAATAGTAAGAATCTTATATAAAAAGGTAGAATATAGGTTTAAGATACTAAAAAGGATTATAAGTAATAAAGACAAGCTATTTACTGGCTTATTCTAGGAAAAATTTATAAAAGTAAGAGTAATATATTACTGACTGTCTACTATATACTACCTATAGACAGACAGCTAGATAAAGTAGACCTACTAAATATTAAAAAGGTATCTATAACTATATACTAACAGCTTACTAAATAGATAGACAGTATAACTAGATAAAGCTAAGTTTATATATAATAACAGCTAGCACTCTACTATTAGAGTATCCCCCTTTATAGCGTTATATAGATATTACCTTAAAAGTATAAAATATATACCTAGCAGTAAAGTTATAGTATAAGAGGTAAAAAAGTAAATTAAGAAAATTACTAAAGTTAGAAGGTAGATAGTAAAAGTGTAGGTAAGGGCTACTAAGTCATAAGCTACCTACTATAATTAAAGATATTAGTAAAAAGAGTTCTATTATAAAGAGGTCGTTAGGCTCTTAATAAAGAATATATACTTTAAGAATAAAAAGCTAGTACTATACTATATTAAGGTAGCTATTATAGAAAAAATTAGTATCTAGGCGTATTATATATACCTACCTAAACTATATAGATAAATATATAACGTGTTTTTAATTAACCTCTTAAAACTATAGGAAACTAGCTAACAGGTTACTAATAGTTTAGTAAAACTTTCTAAACTAGAACTAGAAAATAATATCTAGAAAGTAAAAGAAATTATTACTTATTAAGGCAGTAAGGATAACCTTAGATACCTAATTAAATAAGCTAAATAGCTTATTAAGTATAACACTTAATAACTATTAAGCTATCTAAAAGGTGCTAAAGAAGCAGTAAGAAAGTATAAAAAGTAAAAAAAAAAAGCTTATAAAAAGTAAGATAAGTAAAATACTATTAGTAACTACTTACTAAGTGTAATCCTATTTATAAGCTACTTAAAAAACCTTTTATTTATACTAAACGCCTTATATAAACCCTAAAGAATTAATTACTAATATAAAACTATTACTAAAGAATTAATAAAAAAAACTACACTTAAGTATTAAGATTTAAAAGATTAATTATATTAATACTAGCAGTATAACTAGCGTTAAGAGTAGTAATAAGGAGCTGCTTATATATACTATAGGCAGTATCTTTCTAGTTTATAAGGTTAGAATTAATATATATACTATAAGCCTATATAGCAGTATACACCTGGCTGGTAAGGCGACAGTTTACTTTACGCTTAGTAATCTTTATAAAAGCAGATATAATAAGGGCACTATTAGGACCTTTATAATAATTATTAAGGGCAGCTTAGGCGTTAGCTACCTACTAGGCTAGAAAAAAAAAGACTATTAAGTTATTACTAATAAGACTATAAGGACTACTGCTAGCAGGTCTGTTAGTAAAAACTATAAGATAACTAAAAAGTTAAATAAACTCCTTCTTATTAAAATTATTACTATAGGCTTTAGCCTTATTAATAGTAGCGTTAAGTGTGTTAGTAAGGGTTTATAGAGCGGCTGCCTGCTTATTAGTAAAAAGACAGGTAAGTTAATTTAAGAGCTATAGCGTTATAAGTAATAATTATAAGGTTGTAATTAAAGGCGTTAAGAGCGGTATAGGCAGGACGACTTACTAACGTATTACTAACTGTTACGGCCCAACCAGTTGGTCCCTGGCCGGCGTAACTATATAGTGCAGAACAGGGGATAATAATGCAGGTGTATTATTACTAAAGCTTTTGCTTTGTGCCAGAGTTGGTTGCCCTGACCTGCTTGTGACATAATGATGCACCTAACCCGCGTAGAGGTCACAGGTTCAATTCCTGTAAGCCGAGACCAGCAGAATCCTCCTCTGCCTAGGCTGCCGACCGTGGGCAGCATATGTGGGGTTTAGTTCTACCCCGCACCCCTGCTGGAGTTTCCCTGCTTATACCCGTCACATGCCCGGTTGGTCACCGGCATGGGGACATGCCTCTTGGAGGGGAGACATGGTGTTACGGCCTAACCAGTTGGTCCCTGGCCGGCGTAACTATATAGTGCAGAACAGGGGATAATAATGCAGGTGCATCATTACCGAAGCTTTTGCTTTATGCCAGAGTTGGTTGCCCTGACCTGCTCGTGACACTAACGTAACGGTGCTTATAACGCTTCTTAGAAGGAGATAGAGGAGAAGTATTATTATCTAAAGACTCTAAGTTAGATAAAGAGGAAGCCTCTTTATCCTAACCGCTAGAGACGTAACCGGTCTTAAAAGCATAACGCTTAAAGAGAGTTAGAGTATTATAACTATAACTAATAAGACTAACACTATAGATAGTAATAATATAAAAAGGAATATTATTTACTAAATACTTACTAACTATATAATAGAATTTTTTAAACTTAAAAAAAAATTAATATACTTAATTTTATCTCTTTTAAGGGTATAAGACTTACACTTTTTAAGGTTATTAATTACTAATAGGAGGGTATAGGCTTAGCTATTATTATATAAGTATATAGGCTAAAGAGAGTTAAGTTAAGATTAGATTTTATCTTTATTACTAGTATTAAGTAGGCTAGTCTATTAATAAATTAGTTATAGACAGATTGCTAAGGGATTACTAAACTTACTATTAACTAAATTATTAGATTTAGATACTTATAATTAGAAGTAAGCTCTTAAAGAGTTACCTGCTTAAGATAGACTTTATAACTACCTACTAACAGGTTAGTAATATAATTACTAACACACTTCTATATACTAGTATAATAGGTAAAAGTAAGAAGAATATAACTGTCAGGGAACTCAGGTGGTGTGCTGAGCCCGTCCATAGACCATTCAGGCAAATACCCAAAAGATCAACCAATGCTGGCACTTTGTGCCAGATTGCACCACACATACACTTATTAAGGGAAGCCCCCACTTATTCCCTTACATTATACTCCTTCCTACTGTAACTTGCCCCTAAGTTACTATAGGAGCACGTCGGTAACCGTACGCTAGAGTATATCAGTGTATGTTAACCCCGAAGGCCCTGGGCGCCTGGCACCTGGCGCCAGCCGGTATCTTCCCGGCTGCCACGCTAGGCCTAGCCTACGCACTGCAGTCCCTCTGAGCCCAACGTAAGCGTCGCGACCGGGACTCAAACACGCACTACCCACGTCGTCGCTTAGCCAGAAGACCCACAAAGTGCCAGCATAATGTCAGGGAACTCAGGTGGTGTGCTGAGCCCGTCCATAGACCATTCAGGCAAATACCCAAAAGATCAACCAATGCTGGCACTTTGTGCCAGATTGCACCACACATACACTTATTAAGGGAAGCCCCCACTTATTCCCTTACACTAGAGGAAGCTATTAAAGACCCTAAAGATCCTAAGAACCTATATCTTTAATAGGATAAAATTAAAAAGTATCTAAAGTAAGCAGCTAGAATATATAAGGAAGAAAAACCTAAAGAGGTCTTAACTAAAGAGTTATCTTATAATAACACTATATACTTTACTTTTAAAGCTAGTAAAGTTATTAAGGCTGTTATAAAGCCTAATAAAAAGAGAGGTTACTATAAGTATACTTATCTCTAAATTAAGGTATAGGCAAATAAAGACTTAAAGGACTACCTAGTGTATATTAATACTAGCGTATCGGTTATTTTTACTAAATATAACTAGGTAAAAAGGTTTATAAATAACCTAAGGTTCTTATCTATAGAGCTGTATAAGGTAGACACTATAAGATTATTATTTATATTAATAAAGGATGTTACCTTTAATATATACTTTATTAAGATAGTAAAAGGTATTAAAATAAAGGTCTATATAATAATTATAATAAGAGTAATTAAGAAACTTCTAGCCTGCCTGCTTTTTAATATACTATTTTATAATAACTATAGTATAGTAGTAGACTTTAATAAAAAATAGGTAAAACTTTAATCGGCCTATAATATAATAATCTTAGTAATAGTAAAAAGCTGTTTCCCTATTATAAGAAGAGTTATAGTACAGTATATAGTAATAATATTACTAGACTTTATTTACTACCTCTCTATTAACTTTATTAACCTCTTTAAGAAATATAATAAAAAGGGTAACTTATATAAATATTAAACACACTTAACTAATAGATACACCCTTAACATAATACTAGACTTCTTAACCCCTAAAGTAGTACTAGTATATAATAATATAGATAAACCTATTACTATTAGAAAAAGAGTAAAGGTAGTATAAATCTCTTTAGTATATAAAAAGGAGAGTATATAACTAATTACTAAAGATATACTAAATATAATCGCTTATAGCGACTTAATAAATATCCTTAGGATTACTAATAAGTTCCTTAATAGTAAGGGTAAAACTTCTATAGTAGTAAATAAAATTAAAAAATCTATAGAACCTCTATTACTAGCTAAAAAGATACTAAGATATAAGATAGTAAAACCTAACTCTTACTGTATAATAACTGACTACTATAGAGTACAGATCTATATAGATAATCTAGTATATATTAAAAAGCTAAAAACCTTGCTTAAGAAATACTATATCTACTATAACTATAGGTTAATACCTATACTAAATAAAGATAAGATAAAGATTAAGCTTCTTAATAGATAGTAAAATTAGAAGCAGAACGTCTATATATTTCCCTTAGGCCTTAAGGATATAGAGCTCCTTAATAAGTAGAATAATAGGTAATATAAGATTAGGAAACTTAAATAGTAATAACGCCTTACTATACTTACCTACTTTCTCTTTATTATATAAAAACACTATAAAAATAGAATAAAGTATAAAAGACGTATAGTTACTAATATAAAGCCGCTTAATAAATAGATTATCCTAGATATATATCTCCTACTAGACTAAAAAGATATAATATATATATATAGTAAGTAGTATATTATAGTAAGTGGCGTACGTCTACCTACCCTTCTATTATTTTAATAAGTTAATTTAACTATATTATATAAAATTAATTAAAACTGTATATTACCTTATTCTTTATTACTATCCTAAACTACCTTATAGGTTTATATATTATATCTAGTCTTTCTATAATTACTATATCGTTATGTAAGTAGTTTACTACTCTCTATACGACCCCCCTTTTAGGATATTTCCTTACCTCTAGCTTTAATAACGTCTTTTTCTCTTTATAACACCTCTACTTTAGCTGTATTAAGTAGCCCTTTAAGATATAGTTAGGTCTTTTTAGCCCTCTAGCGCTTACTTAATACCTTTATCCCTATATAAAGTTAACAGTTTTTAGCCTTAATAATAGTAAGTTAATATACCAACTTACTAATACCTTTTAACTATAAGTTAATTACCTTATATATTAGTATTAGTAAACTTCCTTAATAGTCTTTAATCCTTTTTTTTAATAAGGTAGAGCTTTATACGTCTTTAATTACTGTTATTAGTATCCTTAGGTCCTATAAGCGTAAGCTAGTTAGATAAGAGTTTTTTAATATTAGTGTCTTTAGCTTAAAATCTAGGTAAGAAATAATAACTTTAAGATTAAAAGGTATAAGACCAGCCTGTTAGAAACCTACTTATACGTTATTTTACCTATTAAAGTAAAAAATACTGCTTTAAAGGCAGGAAAAAAGTCGTCCTTAATAATATATATAATCTATATTTATATTATTTTCTTAATTTCTTTACTATATAAGTGCTTTAAAGGGCTAAAACAGCTAATATTAAGAGGCTAAAGCTTATATAATAAGTAAGAAGGTATATATAAAGTAATAATCCCTTCTTCCTTATAGTAGTTATTAAATTTAGTCGATTTATAGCTGTTATAGTTATCTAGAATTAAAAGGTAATAAGTACCCTTTATATAAGACTTTATATACTAATTAAAGTGCTTTAGCTAATCTAGGCTAATCTTATTTATAGTCTATCTATTTTCACTTAGGTAGATACACTATATAGCTAGAAATTTGCTATTAAGGTACTATAACAGAAGGTAATATCTGCCTTTTATAATAACGTATAGAGGTATTACCTAGCTATCTATATATACACCCTAAATAATAGAAACCTATTTCTAATTACTAGGCTGCTTTATATAAGGCCTTCCCTTATAATTAGAAGTTATAATAACCTTTATATATAACAGTATTCCTATTAGAGACCTAGTCTTATTAAAATTATAGATATTATAATCTTATATCCTATACTTTATAATTATATTTTATATAAATATAAACCAGCCTTATATAATTATAGGATCCTTAGCTAAAGCCTTCTAATAGTTAATCTAACGTTAAAATTATATTTTTAATTAGGGTTATTATTATATAAAGTTCTCTACCTATTAGAGTCTAATATATATCCTATTATATATATTAAGGAGTTAATTAGCTATATCTTATATATTTTCTTATTATAGAAGAAAACCTTAATTAATTAGGTTAATAACCTTTTTAAGAATTACCTCCTCTTTAGATATAGTTATCTTTATTAATTTTAAATACGTCTTAGCTTATATAACTTTTCTAGCACGTTAATAACAGAGTGTAGTTTTAGATATATTATAGATAAAGGCTGCTTTTTATATAGATAGATTTTAATCTTTTTAAATAGCTGTAATTATAAAGATAATTTAGCTTTCTTAAGAAAAAGATTCTATTATTATATATAGAGAAAGGTTAGTATAAGGATAAAGCTAGTAGAAATAAAGTAGACGTGTGCTACTCTCTATAATACGCCACTTACTATATATATACGTTAATATAATATCTTATTACAGGATATAGGATATATAAGGCGTTAATTGCTATACGTAATTAGCGGCGTCGCTTTTACAATAGTTATAAGCCTAGCTCTGTACGATACCCCTTCTTAGGTGGAGGAGTGTAGAAGTGTCTTTACTATTTGCCTTTAACTAAAGCGACTGCCTACTAACAATGTCTACAGTCGCCTAACCCAGCGCGCCTGACGATAGGCAGCACCTTAACATACAAGCAGACTGGCCTGTGTGGTATATCGCCCTTTAAGTACATATAAAGACTGCCTACATCTAGAAGCTTATTAATCTAGACGGTAAGGACGTCTCTAAGGACGATATATGCCTGCTTAAAGGACTAGACTCTTCTAAACTTATTGCTAAACGTACAGTTAAGCTTAAGGCTGCTTACTATAAGTAACTTATAAAGTGGTAAAAGGAGAACCTAACTATAGATAATAATTATAAGACTTTATCTACTAAAAGGTAACTCTAAGCAGAATAGACCAGGAGATCTAAGCCTAAGAAGCCTAATCTTATAAAGTTTAATAATATTAAAGACGACTATAAACGACTAGTTAGAGACTATACTAGTTAAAGCCAGACTAAAATAATAGTCTTAGCTAGTTATTAATTTATAAAAGCGTTTATCTTTTATATAGTTAACCTATAGAAGCTTTTAAATATATAAATAAAGCAGCTTTACTAGAATAATATAACTGTTTAGGCACTTATATATATTCTATAGTAAAACCTAGCACCTTTAGCCTTTATAACGACTTTAATAGTCTGTAAAGAGTATAATAACGTCTTTTTAAAAGTAACTTAAGGTAATATAGCTCTAATAACCTAGCATACAGACTAGCACTAGGCTTATAGCTATACTTATATATATAATATACCTAAGGTCTAAGGAGTCCTAGCAGTAAAAAGCTTCTTAAGAGCTATTAGAACCAGGCTTACTTTAATATAGGCCGCTTAAAACCTAAACAAGCTAATTAGAGATAAAAGTCTTAACCGCCTAATCCTATCTCTAGATAAATATAGAAGGATATTTAGAGTGCTTTGTTAGGAGGACGCGCTCTTTAGGGGTAATAGTAAGGGTCTTAGCCTCTTTATAACCTTTAGTAGCCGCTTAGATAAACTAGAAAATAGGAATATAACTAAAAAGGAGTGTCTATATAGGGTAAAACACTATTAGTATCTATATAAGTATAGTAAGGTCTAGAAAGCGCTTATAAGGGAGTTAATCTATATAAAGAAGCTTACTAATAAGGAAGCTATATATATTAAAGACTAAATAATATCTTTAGCTTTTAACTACCTCTAGGGAAAGTACTAGGAACTTAGCTGGCTTATAAGTAATACTAACTGTAGCCGTTTAAATAGGTAAGGCTGTAGAGGATATAGATAATAAAGCTTCTTATAGATATAGGACTCTACTGTAGAGTATTCTAGTTAGGTTGTTATAGTAACTATTTACAGTTAAGTAAAGGAGGACGTAAGCTTTTTTAGATTCCCTACTATATTCTCTATACCCTTTAGATAACCCTATATATTATTAAACAGTATAGTATATAATAGTTATAGCGGTTACTACCTTATAAATAATAAAGAACTTCTTATTAAAGGATCTTATAAGCCTTATACTAAAGGAGAATTTATTAAAGCTAGTACTACTTATATTTATATTTTAGGTATAGGTATAAAAGTTATTAAGAATACCCTTTATAGAAAAAAAAGATATAACACTAAAGATCTTAAGCTAAAAAACGTTACTGTTATTAAAGGCTTTTATATTAATATTATATCTAAGGCTTACCTTATAGGAAGCAGTATCTAGTATTATAAACTAGACGCCACCCTATACTATAGTAAGCTCTTAAGCAGTATAGTAATTACCTAACTAGTTAGAAAAAAGAATCTTACCTTCCTTAAATATAAGCCTATTTCCTCTTACTCTTCTGTCTGCCTACTAATATAAGTAAGCTCTATAGGCCTTATAATAACAACCTAGTTTAATATATTACTATATTAAAAGCCTGATTATTAGAAGGCTTTAGTAATAAGGAATAATAACGCCGACCTCTAGTACCTCTAAGCAGGCCACCTTAGCCTTAAAGCCCTTTAGTATTTAGTCTATAGCACTTAGGAGGTAAAGATTAAAGGCCCTTTAAGGGTCTAATATAAGCACTATGCTGTAATATATATATAGAAGGTTATTTTTAAGACGCTTTTAGAAGACTAAGTAATAAGACTATACTATTAGATTTTCTAAGACCTATTTAACTTTCTAGCCTTATTTAGAGGCTATTCCTAGCTGCTTATTATTAAAGATAAGTACTTTATAAGACTTTTTAGCTTTCCCTTTAGGAATAAGACAGTAAACAGGGTCTTTAAGGTTATTTATACCTTTAAAATCTAGGTGTAACGTTAATACAGCCTAGCGATCTATAAGATATAAATAGATAATAAAAAAGCAGTTATTAGTATTAAAGGCAAAATAGCTTTTAAGCAGTAGGTAATAGACACTAGTATTAACCTTAAGCTCCTACTAGTATATATAAAAAAGCCTATAGGAGGAGTAAAGTGTATAGGACTTAAGATTATACTATACGGTATAAAAATAAGAACTATAGTAGGTCTACTAGAAGGACTATAGGATAAATATACTCTTACCGGTATATTTATATATAATATCAGCCTATACTAAGATATAGTATAGAAATCGCTTAGCTAGGTTAAAGAAAAATAGTTCTAATAGCACTTTAGATAGTAGGTACCTAAGTATATCTATAGGATAACTTAAGACCTATATCTATACTAGAGAGGTATTTATACCTATAGCTATAAAGCTTACCTACTTTTAAAAGATAAAGAGAGAGAGGTAAGATACTAACACTTTAAAGTGTTTCTATATAGGTATATTAGATATCTTATTAGGTATATAGCTAATACCTATAACCTATATAGGATCTAGATCTCTATACTTAACTAGGTTATAATTATATATAATATTACCTTTAATAAATTAAAATTCTACTTAAAGGAAGATAAAGTAGAGACCCTACCTATTACTATAGCCAGCTTTATTATAGAGGATATTTAGAAACCTATAAGTATAATAAGTATAGTTCTAAAGCTACTTAAAGCTCTTAACGCCAAGGAGAATAACCTTCTTAAGTATACTAAACAGCTTAAATAACTAGTTAAAACCTAGTCTTTAGTCCCTATATTAAAAGACGTTTTAACGCCTAGGACAGCTTATAAGAGTATAAGACTAGTAACCCTTAAGCTAACTCCTAACCTTAAAAGTATACTAAAGGCTATAAGAGGGGACGCTACTAGGGTAAAGACTAGAAGTATAAAGACTACTGTAGTTATAGAGACTATTAATCTAGAGACTATATCTAACAGTAAGACTAGTGTTAAGCACTTAGACCTAAATTTAAATAGGCTAAGCAGACTAAAAGTAACGTTAGAGACCCTAGCGCTACCAGACTAACTGTAGAGAGGGAAAACAAGAGACTATAGCCTGCCTATAAGGCAAAGTAAGCGCCAGCTAAAGCCTAGACAGCTTTTTACCACCCTATATAGCTCTACTAGATATACTAAAGATAATAAAAGCGATCTTAAATAGCGTTTTAATATAGACTTTATCTAGACCTACTTCTCTAATTAAAAGGCAGACTAGAAGGATAATCTTACACACTATATACTTTATAAAGTGCTATATATAGTAGTATAACGTGACTAAGTTAGCTGTAAAGCGACTACTAAAGCAGTAGTAATAACGGCTAATAACCTTCTAAAAGCCTTAAATATCTAGAAAAAGCTTTTTAACCTTCTAACTGTACTATATAACCTATTTATAGAAGCAGCCTAGCAGGAAATAAAGAAGCTAATAGAGAAAAGTACTTAAGAGGTTATTAACAGACTTCTAGCGTATATAAAGCTGCTTCCTTTAAAGTAAGTATTTATATATAAACTAGATTAGTATAATAGGCTAGACTACTGTAAAGTAAGGATCTACGTCTATAGAGACCTTTAAGTAGCTATAATATATAATATTTATATAGCTACACTTATAATAAAGACGTTTTAGCTAGCTATTACCTTAACAGTATAGTTTAACCTAGAGATATTTTAATACAACGTTATAAATATATTTCTAAACGCTTATATTAATCTATATAATAAGCTAGTTACTTATAAGCTTCTAGATAGATTTAAAATTAAAGGGAAATACGTTTAACTATATAAAGCGCTTTACAGACTATAAGATATACCTTACCTTTAGTATAAAAAGCTTTCTAGTATATTAAGACGCCTTAGACTTACTCTAGCTATAAAAAAACCCTGCCTGTATTAGGATCTAAAGCGCTAGATTATTATTATCTTCTATATAGATAATATTCTTATTATATTTTATAGAGATAATATAGCCTATATAGCCACTATAGTTAATAGTATTAAGGCAGCTTATAAATTAAAAGACTAAGGACTAGCAGAATACTACTTAGGCGTCTATATATTATAAGACTAAGCAGAAAGAAAGATCTTTTTTACCTATAATAGCTATATTAAAACGATAGTAAAGAAGTTTAACCTTATAGATAATATCTATCTAGCTATACTACTGCCTATAACTATACTAATAGTATATAAAGGTAAGGCTATAGCTATAGATATAAAAACCTTCTAAAAGAAAGTTAGTTCTATCCTTTATATAAGTATTCTTATACAGCCAGACACAGTATTTACAGTTACACTGCTCTTAAGGTCTCTTATAAATCCTAGTCCTAAATACCTTTAGTTAATTAATTAGGTAATTTAATACCTCTATAGAACCTACTACCTTACACTAAGCTTTAGAAGCTTAAGAGGTAAGAAAATACTATAACTACTAGTAATAATTATAGTAAGTAATACTTCCTATATAGATAATAAAGAAATATATAGATTATTATAAGGCTTTATTATAACACTCTTTAGAAGACTAATCTAGTAGAGGGCCTTAAGACAGCTAATAGTAACGACCTTAATAACTAAAGCAGAGCTTCTCTCCCTATAGAAAACAGTAAAAGAAGTTATAGCGCTATAAAGACTCTTTTATAAGCTGGCCTTTAACCCTAAACAGCCTTACACTGTCTTTTATAATAATAAGCAGATAATTAGACTAGTTATAGTAACTAATAAAAGGATTATAACCTACCTTTATTATATAGATATCTAGAATATATAGCTCTACTAGAAATATACTGTTAGCTGCCTAGAAATAGAGTATATAGCTATAAAAGATATACTAGCAGACAGTCTAATAAAAAATCTTTTATAAGAGAAGTTTCTAGACTTTAAAGTATATTTTAACTTAACTAATATATATAGAATAATTATAAAAAAGCTTTAAAATAGTAAAAGAAAATAACTTAATTTAAGGCTATAGCCTAGCCTATCTAGACGTATATAAAACTAATTCCTACTCTAAAGGGCGACTATAACTCTAGCCTATAGGCTATTAAAAAGACTTTACCCTATAGGGTTTCTAAAAAAAAAAAAAACGCCTAAAAGCGGCATATAGTAAAAGTTAATTACTAGTAGTAATAAAAGACTATAATCTCCTGCTTAATAGAGTTAAAAATTATATAGCCTTTTATAACTAGAGAGGTAAGGCATGCTAAAGCGTTACTATTACCTTCTAGCTAAAAGGGACCTAGGCTTAGGTTTAAAAAAGGTTAAAGACCCTTAGGAATAACACCCTAAAAGTCTTTTTTTTTTTCCTCCTTATTACCTCTCTTACCAGCCTTATAAAAAGCCTTATAGATATTACTATAGGTATAGCTTAGCTTCTAGAGATAATAGTTAATTAAGATCTAATATACTAATACGTTAGGACTAAACTTATAGAAGTAGAGGCCTTTTTACCTTAAGTAAGGAGGGCTAAAAGCTTTAAGATAAATCCTATAGCTAACTTAGGCGCCTCCTTATAGGTATAACTGTTAGTAGTATACTTAAAGCACTTACCCTTAATACAGGCAGCCTTCTTTATAGTAGCAGAGTATATATAGCACGCTTTAGTGTTCTTACTTAAGATTATAAAATAAAGGTAAGCAGCATATAGGAGGGGATTTAAAGCCTTAAGCTTTTTACCTACCTCCTTATCTACCGCTTTAGCCTTATCCTTACCCTTACCTTTAGGTATAGGTATAGATAAGGCTAAACCGGCCTTCTTAGGCTTAGCTAAGGTCTTAGCTGCTAGTAGGGGTATAGTCTATAGACTAACCTTTTTTTTCTTTTTAATTAAAATAAATAAGTTAGTAATATAAATTTAAAAATACTTAAAGGTTTATAATAACTTACTAAAGGTAGTAGTAATAGCAGCCTTAATAGTAGTAGTAATCTTAGCCTCCTATATAGCTTTTACCTTAACAGCTATTTATATAGCTACCTTAGCTTAGGCTACACGCTTAGCTTTAAGATTATATAGAGCTTTACCTAAAGCTAAGGAGGAAAAGTAAAGGTCGCCTCTATAAGAGGCTTCCCTATTACCTTCCTCTCTAGTAAGCTTATCTACCTCCTTAGAGGTAGCTTAGGCAGTACAGGCAGTACGGTTAGCAGTATATATAGCAGCAGTATAGACAGCAGCAGCCTTCTTTTTAAAAGGCAGTATAGTGTATATATATATATATATATATATATTTATATACTGTTTATAATAAGGTGTTAGCTATAAAATTAGTTATATATAGGTTAAACTTATTTAAAGACTTATAAAAATAATTCTTATAAAGGTTAATAAAAAAGAAGAAAAATTAAAATAAGTAGGTAGCCTAAAAGAATATTTTAACCTAGTATAGCTGCTACTAGGTAACAGCCTAAGGCGTCTTCTTAATTTTTAAAAGGAGCTCCTTCTTTAAAACAATATGCCTATAAATAATAATAATAACGGCTATAAACGACACTATTATAAGTATAAAATTAATTATAAAAGAAATAAAACCACTATTATTAATTAAATTAAAATAGCTGCTAGTTATTTTTTTTATCTATAAGTATAAACGCCCTTTATAAGGGCCTTTCTTTTATTAACTATCTATATAAAGTAATTATATATAGTCTAGTTATAAATATCTTTATAACTAGGGGGGTATATTATAGGAGGTCTTATACAGCCTCTGTGGCTGGGGTAACAGTAGCTAGTGGCTGTAGTGCTTATACTAACGCTATTACTAAGCGCTCTTCTCTATATTTATCTAGAGACCGGCTACCACGGTTACTCTTAGCCTAAGTTAAGCACTTCTCACTATAAAGGGTTAACCCTACGCTCCTTGCCTGTAATAAGTTATTTATTAAGTTATTATATATCTATTTTCCCTTTTAGTAACTATTTAAGATATAATAAGTGTAAACCTAGAACCAGCCAGACTAGCGGCTAAGGCTAGAAACTATTTAATTCTTTAATTTCTACCCTAATTAGATCTATCCTAATAGAATCTTAATAGCGGAAGGCTTAGTGTAAGCCTGTGTTAGTCACTCCTTGTAAGACGACCTAGAGTATACTAAGGCTGTAGTAGTGGTATAGTGTGTTGTTATAAACTAACCTACCTACTATTTCTACTCTACGCCCTACCTTAGTTTTAATAGCTTATCTTAATAAATATTAAAGAAGTTTAATTTTTCTTAAGATTTATTAACTTCTTTTAAAAATTTATTAGAAAATTTAGTAATATTATGTAACTAATATAGCGACTTATAAGAAAAAACACTAAATTTATATAGATAAAAGAATATTAATAATTATTTAAGAAAATTAAAAACCTTATTATATTAGAACTAGTCCTTATAATACTTAACCTAGATAAATAATTTAAAGTAAAAGTTAATATGTTAGACTTTACTATAAGTAAATAACTAGGATAATAAAATAAGTAAGGCAGGCTTTACCCTTACGCTTTCTATTTAAAAGCACTTTCTAGACTAAAACTAAACTACTAGATTTATAATAAAAAGCTAATAGCTATTATCTATACTTTTTAAAAATAAAGACTATATCTATTAAAGATAAAATATTAGGTTATTATCTATTTAGATTATAAAAACCTTATATACTTTACTACTTTAAAAGTTTTTAATAAAAAGCAGATCTAATAGTTAGAATTCTTATTAGAATATAACTTTAGAATTATTTATTATAAGGGAATAAAAAATAAAAAAGCTAATACTTTTAGTAGAAAAACACACTATAAAGTCTAAATACTAAAAAAAATAAAAGTTATTTTTAAATATAATAATAATAGTAATATTATACTAGCTTAAAAACTTATTATAATTAGTAGATAAGTTAACACTAGTATAACTAGTAAAATAACAGCTAACTAGATCTATAAGATATATAGTATTAAGGTATATAGACACTAAGGAGTTATAAAAATATTCTAATAAATTTAATAACACTATAATAAGTAAGTTATATAAAAAGAAGTAACTATAGTAATTAGAGACTATAACTTTTATAAGAAAAGTAAGAACAGCCTTTATAAGCTATATAACTATATTTAACTATTACTAGCGCTACTAAAAGTATAATACTTAATCTCTTTAGACTTTATTATTAAACTACTAAAGTTAAAAAAACTAATAATAAATACCTACTATAAAAGCGTATTAGTTAATATTAATAGGCTTATAAAGTATGTATACTTTATTTTATATATAGAATTAAGTACTATAGAAGACCTTATATATACCTTTTTAAAGTATATTATTAGTAACTATAGATTACTAAAAGAAATTATATTAGATAAAAATAAGCTGTTTACCTTAATGTTACAGGACAATACGGCCGACCTTTAGACCTACTTCTCGGCCTTGCCAATAGATCTATCGGTTAGGCCGATATCCTGCTGACAGCTGGTACCCTACTGGGCCCCACCTGTCGCCAGTCTATAAGACCGGCTGTTGCCAGCCGTAGCTCTAGCTCTTAGATAGTTATTAAATCTATTACCTATTTAACTGTATTAAGTAGTAGTATAACTAGTTATAATACTATAGGGTATTAACCCTCTGCTGCTATTAATTATAATAAGAGGTAAATACGCTAAATCGCTATTAAGAGCTATTTAATTAGTTATCTTAAAAGTAACTAATTAGAAGCTAATATTTCTTTACCAGCCTGGCCGCCAATATACGCCTACCAGCAGATTTTTTTACCGCCGCCGGCCTATACCGGACTAACCTATCTGGCCAGATCTGTTACACCTCTAGCTACTAATTTCACTACCCTTCTTTACACTTTTTTTTACCTATTGTTTTACCTGTTATTTTATTAAATCTACCGCTAATATTAGTGCTAGAGCTGCTGTTAATTAAAGCCCTTAAATAATAATAATAAAGTCGCTAGCTAGAGCCCTGCCAGAAGTATAGTGCTAGATTCCCCTTAAGATCTACGCTTTTTTACTATATATACGCTAATAACTATACCTATCGCTACCGACTTTACCGTTAAGACTTTATATCTTAAAATACCCTTTTTTACTACCTGTCAGACTGTAAGCTGCCGTCACTAGCTCTATTACAGCCCTTACTACCTTTACTATTAAATTTACTATTACTACTATTAGTTATAATAGTCTTTTTACCACCCTCTAGCCTATTAATAAGTAAGTAATCTATATTACTAGTAGTGCCAACCCTCTTCTTAACTATAAAATTTAACGCTACTGTTAATACCTTTAGCTAGAAGATAATACTAATATAAATCTAGAAAAATATACTTTACTATAAAAATAAAAAGGCAAAAGAAATATATAACCCTTAGCTAGCAGCAAGATATATAAAGCTACTGCTACTAATACTGCTACTAATATATACCTAGCTATATTAGCTATATTAACTACACCCTAAATATAGAGGAGGTAACCTACCTAGAAGTAGATTTTACTAGTAACTTTAAGAGTAAAAAGAAAAAATCTAAGCTTTTTAACAGTAAGTCTGCCAGCTATATAACTGCCTACTGCCTCTACCGCCACCTTATAAAGCTATATAATATTATAGTTAAGATACTCTAGATAAAGGAGATAATAAGGAAGATAATAAGGAAGACAATAAGGAAGATAATAATAATATTAGCTATATAGTAGAGACAGGTCCCTAGGATAATAATAATAGATCTATTTATACTAGGGATTATTATAATAACTATAATAAAGTTGCTAGCCAGCCAGCTATATCTACCTAACCAGCCTCCACCCAGCCAGCTCTCAGCCAGCTAACTTACAGCCTATACCAACACTATCAACCTATATATACACCCAGCCAGCCAACTTACAGCCAGCTAACTTACAGCCTATACTAACACTATCAACCTGTGTATACACCCAGCCAGCCAACTTACAGCCAGCCAACTTACAGCCAGCCAGCTTACAGCCAGCCAGCTTACAACCAGCTAACTTACAGCCAGCCAGCTTACAGCCAGCCAACTTACAGCCAGCCAGCTTACAGCCAGCCAGCTTACAGCCAGCTAATTTACAGCCAGCCAGCGTATATACCTGACTAACCAGCGTATTAATATAACTACCTAGACCTATCTAGTGATAATAACTAGGACTATAGTAGTGACAATAATAACACTGCTAGAGATAATACTAATAGATATAGGGACTTTAACGACTATAGAGATAGGTATAACAGATATAGTAATAATAGTCACAGTAATAATATAGACGACTATAATAACGACTATAATAATAACTATTAACCCTTAGGTATACCCTTTCTATAACGGCTATAACAGCCTTATAGAAGCCTAAGGCACACGGTTAACTACCCTATTAACCAGCGACGTTAACCAGCAACGTTCTAAATAATTACTATATAACGATTATTTCTATTATTAGGGGGGCACTTGTTACAGGATAATACGGCCGACCTTTAGACCTACTTCTCGGCCTTGCCGATAGATCTATCGGTCGGGCCGATATCCTGCTGACAGCTGGTACCCTACTGGGCCCCACCTGTCGCCAGTCTATAAGACCGGCTGTTGCCAGCCGTAGCTCTAGCTCTTAGATAGTCATTAAATCCATCACCTATTTAACCGTGTCACTTAAAGTTTTAAAAATTAATAATTTTATAACTTAGTATAGACTATAAACAATTAACCGCTTTCTACTTATAAGCTAATAAATAAATAGAAAAAATTAATTAGATCTTTAAATAATACCTATAATACTATATTAATTATAATTAAGTTAATTAGGTATTATTACTGCCTATAGCCTAATTTCCTTATAATAGTACTATAAAAGAAAGCACTAAGAACTTACTATTCTACTTAAACTATAGATTTAAGCTAACTGCTTATAGAGAACCTTATAAAAGACTATAAGCTTTAAAAGCTATAGCTAAAGTTAATAAAGTAGAAAAACTCTAGAGTAAGGTAGCCTTAGACCTAGAATTTATTAGAATATAAATAAAAAATACGCTAATACCTTAAGGGTTAAGGGACTAACCTTTAAAGAGGGAGATAGTGTGTATCTTTTATATAGAAATATTAAAATAAAACGACTAAGTAATAAACTTAACTATAAGAAACTAAGACCTTTTAAAATCCTTAAGAAAGTTTTAAACGTTAACTATAAACTTAACTTATTAAAAATAATAAAAATATGCCTAGTCTTTTATATTTTACTATTTAAACTAGTACTGTAAGGATTAAATACTAATAACTATATTATTATTAAATTAAATAAACTAGAATATAAAGTTAAATATATTATTAATAAACGCTATAAAAATAAATAAAAATAATACCTAGTAAAATAAAAAAACTATAGGTATAAAGATAACTTATAGGAACTAATTAAAAACCTCTAGCACTCTTAATAGCTGCTTTAGAACTTTTATAAGCACTAGAGAAACTAGGTACTAATAGACCTATATTTATATTTTATTTTCACTAAGGTAACATATAAATATAAATATATATACTTTATCTTTCTTTTAAAATATAAAAGTATAAATATATATATTTATATTCTTATATTTCGTATATTTTTAAAGCTTTAGTAGGTACTAAAAAGGGAATATAAAATAATAAAATAAAGAAACTAACGCTACTACCGTTAGTCTAGATAGCTTAGGGTTAGAAGCCTAAAAAGTAAAATAAAACTATTATATTAAAAGTAATTAAATAAACTAAAAAAGTAAGACTATATATTACGTAACTATAGGTCTATATAAAGGCGTAATAAGTAAGCGCGTATAGAGTAAAGCGAGTTATGTAACTTAGAGTTACGTAAGGGCGAAGTAAGTGTGTATATAAATAAGGGAGCACGGTGAAAGAGACTAGAGGGAGCAACTTTTAGCTTCAGCAAAAACATATACCTACCTTTACATAAGCAGCGTGTTTGCTCATCACTCTAGTCACCCATAATCACTTAATAAAGATATACGAGTCGCGACTGTATGTTTGTATAAACCCTCCAGCTGTAATGTAACCCCGCGCCCTCTGAAAAGTAGATATTAAGGTCTAGACAAGTAACACTAGTCATTTAGTAGTCTAGTATGTACTAGCCACCAAGGTAAGTGGAAGTAGTTAGATACCAGCACCCCAGACACTTGGTAAATGTTCTTCCTTTCCTCTAAACATTTCTCCACAACACCCCAGTTTTTACCCCGCTACCCTAGGTTCTCCCCATGTTTTCCGGGTGTTACTTTATTAGGTAAACAACGCCGTCGCACAATGATTATTTAAAGGAAAGACTAAGTGAGAAGAGAGAGAAAGAACTAGCTTAGGTAGACTTTTGCCAATCTGCAGCCAAATCGTCGCTATGTTCAAGTTGTGCCTAATTAACTGCGCTGCCATTCTCGGCACCGCTGCCGCGGCCACTCACGCTCCGAGTGACAGTACACCAAACACAATTATCAACCTGGGTTCTGCCGGTTCGTATCTAGGTATCTTGCAGAATAATGAATCGTACGTGACCTCGTGCACTTGCGCAGTGTTGCAGAGACGATGCTGACACGTATCGTTTGATCACAGCGTTATATCATGGAAGGGTATTCCATATGCACAGCCGCCCGTGGGAAGCCTGAGATTCATGCCACCACAAGCATTGCCAAGCCAGGGCCCGACTGTTGTCGACACAACAACAGATGCCTTGCGTTGTGTTCAGTTCGCCGGTGCCCCATACGGCGTCATCAACAGCAACATTGGGGGTCCACGTGCGGGTCCCGGACAGGAAGACTGTCTCAACTTGTGGATTTGGAAGCCAGCCAGTATCTTGGCCGAGTCCAAGCTGCCAGTCATGGTGTACATTCATGTAGGTCAACACTAGGTAATGCCTTGACGAAGAAGACGCTAATATTAGCAACTAGGGCGGTGCCTTACAATACAGTGCTCCATCCAACAATGATTTCAGTGATTGGGTTGGCCAAAGCCAGAACTTCATTGCCGTCAATGTCGGGTACCGCCTTGGCGCATTGGGATTCATGGCACACCCGTCTCTACCTTCTGCTAACGCAGGCTTACTCGATCAGCGCTTCGCTATGAATTGGGTAAAAAATAATATTAAAGCGTTTGGTGGTAATCCTAATGATGTTACCATCATGGGCCAGTCTGGGGGTGGATTTGCTGTTGCTGCTCAGATGGTCCTTTACGATGGCGATAACCAGGGCTTATTCCAGAAGGCTATCCCGCGCTCTATTCAACGATCGCCCATGTTCCACTTTCGCGACCTCGTAGATCGCAACGCACAATACTTCAAGCTTCTTAACTGTACAGCAGGTCAAGCTGAGCTAGAATGCTTCCGCCAAGCATCGGTCTCAGACATAGTGAATGCATATAACTCCCTGGCGAGTTACAAGGCAACAAGCGGGTAAAGAAGTCATGACTGTCCTGTCGCACATGGTAATACTGGTACTAATCAACACGAAACTTCTAGATTGTTTAAAAACCTTACTTTCGGGCAATTCGGCGCATTTTCACCAATGATTGATGGTGTAACATTGACGGATTCCGTCACACAACTCTTCCAGCAAGGCAAAGTCGCGCGTGTCAGCGTGATCACGGGCTTTGTCAATGACGAGGGAGCCAAACAAACTCCTCACAATATGACAACCCTGAGTCCTACAACGAATTCAATATGGAATTTAACAGACAGTCAAGTCAACCAAGCCATCAGTTACTACCCAACAAACGATACTTTTGGGAACGCCAGCCCAGATAACTTCTTCCTAAACAGCTTCAAGGCCTACATCATGTCTTTAAGCCCGTTTGGCGAAGCTGGAATCACTGGCTCAGAGCGAGTCGTTAGCAAGGCCATGAGTAGGGCTGTGGGGTCGAGCCGCGTATGGTCATTTCGCTTTAATGCCCCAGGTAAATAGGTCTTCCCGCTGCTTATGTAACATTTATCTTGAAGCTAACCGTAGGATCCGAAATACAGGTGTCGCAACTTCTGGTAACATGACGTATCCTCTCAACTATGTTACTCATTCGGCGGATAATTCCTACCTCCAGAACGCAACTGCTGTTATGACACCTCCCGAGGAAGCCGTTGCTCTCGAGTGGCGTGCTTACCTTGGGTCCTTCATCCGAGCCGGCAACCCAAATACGGAGAAGTTATCTACTTCGCCCACGTGGCAAAATTATGGTGCTCTCGATGACTACATAAACTCTCCTGTCCGGCTCGTGCCTCAGTTTGCATATTCTAGCAATGCCAACTCCAGCTTCCCTACCAGTACACAGCTCGAGGTTACACAGAAAGCCCAGCTTGAACGGGAGGATTGGTGGACGTCAGGGCCTTTGTTGGAAGCCATCAGAATGTAGCCCGTCGGTTCGGCACAAACACAAAGAGCTATGTCTGTTTCTGATTTGAACTATATTTTAGTATGTTGCAAAACAACAGAATAAATTAATAGTCTTCTCATATAAGTAAGTAGCAATATGCAATAGCAAATATAGGTCCTTATGCACTATTCCACACTCGTTTTAAAATCCCATAGGGCAACCATTAAGTATAGTAAGCAATCCCAAATTCAGCTTAAACTACAAACATAAAGTTACACATAAAACTTTCAGTTCAAGTGGACGTGTTTTTTTTATTGCTCATCCTTAGACAGTGCACTGCGTCCCACAGGTGATGATAGAGTCATCGCCTATGCAACAGTTTGCTATGTCCTTTATTGTCAAGAGAAGTTGTCTCTGCGACAGCATAAGTTTAAGAGACAAGACCTGAATTCACACAAAAGCTAGTTCTTATCGCTAAACCTGGGAATTATCGTCTAAGACTTCGCAGCGTTATAAGTGTCAGGCTATCTCCCCACATGTTTTGGTGTATCTGAAGTGCTGTCTATCAAGAAAAGCTATCGTTTAACGAAATCTGCTTAGTAATTTACAATTCTCTTTAATAGGCTAAACTGTCATTTATATACAATTGACCTGATAAATGCACAATGATTGTTGCAACACAAAAACAGAGAATGTCAGCTTTAACATTGATTGTTAACAAAAGATATCTGCCTACTACACTAGGTATTTAGAGGTAAGAAAATATATAGAATCCTTGCAAACATAGAGATGAGATATTAAGTTAAGAAGAATTTGCTTATCTGTTAATGAGATTATAGGTGAACACGGGTTTAAATATTCTTAGGATAATCTATATTCTATATCAACATCTATCTTACCGCAGTAAAAAACCCTGCTAGAAGACATATACAAGACATCTGGCCTAAAGAAGGAATCTATGTTTTAAATGTCCACACCTTTGATCTGGGTATAAAAAGCCAGGTTAACTCAAATGCCAGCCCCGCAAGACATAAACCAAAAAGAATTCCTACGCAAGGGTAATACTATGTGAATAATACTGTACACGGTAATAAGTTAGATAAGTCACGTAATGGCAGAACACCATGCCTGTCATGCGCACGTGTGTAGGCATAACCTCGGCCGTCATGAGTCGAGTAATCCCGTTCCAAGAGTTGTTATAGAAGAATGCGTTGGTGTACTGCTACCGTGGCGTTGGCCGCGAGTTTCGTAGCGGAGCGCGGACGTCAGAGCTGCTAATCTGCGAATAGCCAGCAAATTGGGTATGAAAATGCCAGCGCCGACACCGCTGCTGATAAGTAGACGCCGCCGGTCATCTCTGCCGATCAGGAGCGCAGCATACGCGAGTGGCGCTTATCTTTGCGATGCCGTCAATGACATTAGCGAGTAGGTATTGTCTTAAAAGTGCATGTGAACCTTATTGAGACGAAGATATAGTAGCGAATTGTAATTGGTAGCGTCAATTCTGAAATCGACCTTGAGTATCATTACCTACCTTGATTGAATCAATACAGTCAATGCTACCACGTGAAATTCTAAAACTAGCAAATACCCCCAAATACCTCTTTGAGTTAGCCAAAGTCAAATCTATTCCCAGTCCCTATCCTCTACTGCAAAAAGGCACGCCATTGCGCGGTATTTAGCAGCGGCTAAAATGATAAAGTTTCTGTGGCTTTCAGTGGAATCTGTTATCTTTACCAGCGGCTAAATTGTTATTTACAAGCTCAAACTCAAACCGAGAATGAACCACTGTTCGCATTGACCATTTCATAAGGTCCCATTTGGTCATCCCTATCGTGCTTCAGATATGTGCAGTGTATCTGATCTACGGGATGCCATACCAAACACCACAGAAGAGACAACGCGCCTCGCGTGCCTGCGACTTCTGTCACACCAGAGGCCTTAGATGTCGCCGTGGGCCTGAGAGTCCTAGTCAGATCTACGAGTCGCGTGCCGGCTGTCTCACCTGCAGGGACTATGAGATTGAATGCACAATGAACCGTCCTATAAGAAAAAGGGGCCGAAAGCCAGCTGCTCCCGAGCCTGGCGAGCGTGGCAGCGACCAGTCCACCCAGCACGACACAGGGTTCGAATCGCTGCACGCCATCACGCGGCTGATACGAATTTATCGCGATACAATGTATCAGTGCTAGTAATCTTCCCCCTGGCCTTCAAGATTGATATCATGCTACACGGGTGCTAAGTTACGTCTAGTTTTCCATTTCTCTCGGAGAAAGATCTTGAAACGCGGTGGCAAGATGGAATACCAGATTCCAATGGGCCGTCATACGTTTTGCTAATGGCAGTTTGCGCCGTCAGCTCCCAAATGGCTGCCATGAGCGCCGTCTTTGACAGTTCGCTGCTTCAAGGCCTTTCTATACCTGACAGCGAGTTCTACTTCATCCAAGCTGTCTCCAAGATACCAATTCATATCCCCCAGTCGCAGGACTTCGACTACCTGCGTTCTTTTGGACTCCTTGCGGTCTACTCGTTACGGCGTGGCAATCATAGAGATCTTCATCGCTACCTCGGACTGTACCATGCTTCCGTTGCTCAAAATGGCTTCCATGATGAGGGCCGGTGGCCGAATAATATCACAAAAGCTGAGGTGGACGACCGGCGGCGGCTCTTCTGGTGCGCGTATCGTCTCGAGGTTCACTCGGCATGCGTAATGGGGCATGTCGTCCGATTGCCGGAATCACAGATATCTGTCCTCTACCCCCGTATTACCCCGGCCATGGACCCAGAGACGCAAGCTTGGACCGCTGGTTGGGACTATATCACAGACCTATTCCGGTTGTTGGAGTACGCTATCTTCAGCCTCCATGGCTGTAAAAATCGCAAGCCACTTCTGGCCGTGCTTTACAATAAGCCCTCTCCTATGACATTACTTAACAGCCTAATCCAGCTTAAAGGGAGCAAACCTTCGATATTGATTGGGTCAACCGATCCACATGATTCATTTCAAAGTAACCGTTGCAGGTACATGCACGTCCAAACCATTTGTACGGAGACACTGGTTCATATCATGGCCTTACTTTACTGCCAAGCATCAGCCCATGAGGTGATGGCTCTGGCCGAGAGCTTTCTGGAAGAAGTTACAAAAGCACCCCTCATCTTGTTCAAGGTCGCCAGCAGTGAGATTGTGCACCAACTGCTCGGTGTTGGCCATATGGTGCGTAATGCCTCTCGATTCGATAAAGGTCAATATGGAACCGAAGCCAAACGAATAATCACGTTCCTGGGGGACTTGGTGAAGAATCTGGAACGGGAGATTCCATCTGCAGCGGAAGCAGCTAAGCGACTCCTTGCGTTAGCAGAAACTACTTCGTGACTCTAAAATTGAAGTTGAAAAAATAGTTCTGGGTTGGACTGAATAATGTAAGAGATCAGTGTGGCTGTAAAAAATTTCGTTGCTTTATAACACCAGGTTATCGTCGTATTTTCAAGTGTCCAGGGAAGTATAGTAGCTCTGAGAGTCCCACCCATATAGCGATTCTGTAACTTGCAGCCGACGCAGCTGAATTCAAAACTTATTCCGTTTACTTTAATCTTGAGAAACTACTGTGGTGGCTAAGTACTTCTTATAGGCAGAAAAGGACCACCGCCGGATGCGTTTGCCGTATATCAGCATGACCATGAAGGTAAGCGTGCATGCCATTGATACAAAAGCCGCAGTGATAAAGCAGTTCTGAAGTCCCTGCGAAGTCCGCCAAGGCGTAATGGCATAACTGAAGCAAAATCCGATCGTGTTCCTGATTAATATTACAGAAACCGTTGTCTCTCCTGCAATCTCCTTGAAACAATCAACATTATAGCTTACTGCAATTGATCCGCCAGTTACGACCCCGAATGTCAACATGCCGAGCCCGAAAACGAGACCAACCCAGTGCACGTTATGATAGGCACCGACTCCCCAGGTGATGAGGCCAGCTGCGGATATGATGCCGGACACTGGAAGGACCCATAGCCGTTGCTCAGGCTCGCGGATGCCGTTGTTGCGTCGGGCAAGCTGGAGGGCGATCCAGTCTGCGGCGTTTCCAGACCAAAGTGAGGCGAGAGCTGCTCCGATGATGGGACCTACGTAGACGCAGCCCACCAATGCGGCCGACCAGTTGTAGGGATTGCTAGTCAGAACCGGACTAGCAGTCGCGTTCAGCACGTTGTACCATGCCAGGTTGATGCCGTAGAGAAATCCAGACCAGGCGACCGTGGGGAATCGAAAGATCATGACAACAGGTCGGTAGGCCATGCGGAGCATTTTAGCATTGCTGGGCCGTCCGGGAAGGGCTTTGAAGAGCCCGTACTTTCCCCATCCTGAGTTGTTATTGCGAGGAGATGGTATAGAACATGTGCCAGTAGCTGATGATGTGGGTCCCGATTCCGAAGTGCCCTTTGCCGAGATGGTATCGTGTTTGACCTCCTTTGAAACTTGGCTAGCAGAGCTGTCGCCACCAGCCAATTCACCCTGCATGGGTTTGTCGCGGAAGTATATGGTCTCTTCCATGAATAAAAACAAAATGATGAAGCATATAGCGCATATTATGCTTCCAAAATGCATCGTCCATCGCCATCCGTATGCATCATTGAACCACCCGGCAATAAGGGGGGCGAGAAAATTGGACCCAAACAAAATGAAGACGTAAAGCCCCATGTATGTGCCGCGATTGTGGGCGAAGAAGAGATCAAAGACCGTGACCTCGCACAAGGACTCTATAGGCGAGACAATGATGCCAATCAGCACCCGGTGGGCAAACCACTCCCCGGCAGATTTCGAATATGCCGTCCACTCCATCAAAGGAATTGTGAGGAGAGTGGAGATAAGGTACACTCCGCGACGTCCGTATGTAAGACTGATTGGCTGCCATATCAGACAAGCCCAGGCGAAGAACAAAAACATGACCCCAGTTCCTTGGACCAGGTTTGCCGTGGATATGCTGGTATCTGCTGTGATGTTCGCCAGAACGGAATATTGTAGAGACGTGGCAATGCCAGTTCCGATAACGTAGAGATATGCCATGCTTACTGCCAGAAGTTTACGGCGGTGAGTCCAGTTCAATGGGTCGTTTGGGTCGGAGCTTGGGCGAGGTACGAGGACGATATCCTTGTTGGAGGCGTCGTGCAACTCGGAGGATGAGCTTCCGGCGACTTCGACAAGATGGATGGTGCCAGGCACGTTCTCGACAGTGCTGTGGGTAGACATCGTGGTCATTGGCAAGAGAAGGAAATTTGCATGCAAGAGATGACAATGGCTGAGCAGGATAATAAGATTCGCAAGATGATTGCGGTGATGAGCCTCGGCACCATGTTATACGTCTCTTATCTCCCTATTTAAATTAGTGCTGGCATGCAGAGTTGAATTTTGCCCATTTCTTGCGAGGCCGAAGGCCAAACTTTGGAGACGTTAGCAAAGGTTTGATTTTGGCGCATTGATCATTTAACAGCTGCTAAATTGTTGATTTGATGTGTACCAAGCATACTCTATCAGCAGCTGCAGAAACGCTATATTGTCGATCGCCACTGATTATTATGTTCTGTCTTTCTTTTGTTACAGAAAACCCCGCACGTTGTAGATATTGAAGTCCATCAAAAGATCAAATTGGTAAGTGCAGAAAGGCAACTTAGCATAAATACATCATCCGTCACCCCTAGCCGAGATATTCAAACAAGCATACAGTTCTTTTCTCGATTGCTATAGCGCATCACTTCATCTCTGGATATCACAGCTTCTAAGTGGGGAGGCCAAAGAATCATGGGCTCTATTAATACACCACCAGTGAGTTACGTTCCATTGATGACCAGCACATTACCTACGATATTAAACTTACTAACTTGGTGATCATCGAAAGGTGCTATCAATAGTTGAAGCCACGATCGCAGACCTCGCCTCGGCACTGGCGCAAGGTCACGTTAACAGTGTCGAGTTGACGGCAAAACACCTCAATCGCATTGCAAAATACGACCGCCGCTTCACACTTCTCAATTCAATCCCTGTTATCAACTTAGATGTTTTTGAAGCTGCTCAGGCCTCAGACCAGCGCCGTGCTTTGGGACAAACGGCCAGTCCATTAGATGGCATTCCGTGCACTATTAAAGATTCGTATAAGATCCAAGGCATGACCGTAGCCGCTGGCTCGCCCGCATTCAAGGATTTAATTGCGACTGAGGATGCGTTTACCGTGAAAAAGATCAAAGAGGCCGGGGCTGTGATCCTAGGTCGGACGAACATGCCACCCATGGCTGCTGGCGGCATGCAGCGCGGCGTGTACGGCCGTGCCGAGTCACCATACAACGCCGAGTACCTCACGGCTGCTTTCGCCTCAGGATCATCTAATGGATCAGCAACAGCGACGGCAGCAAGTTTGGGCGTCTTCGGCATGGGTGAGGAAACAATCTCGTCTGGCCGCTCGCCTGCTTCCAACAATGGCCTGGTGGCCTACACTCCGTCCAGGGGCCTCATCTCTATTCGAGGGAACTGGCCACTCTTCCCAACCTGTGACACTGTCGTCCCCCACACGCGAACGGTTGGAGACATGTTTGCTTTGCTAAATATCATTGTTACCGAGGACCATCAGTGCAAATGCGATTTTTGGAGAGAGCAACCATTTGTTAAATTGCCGGATTTGAATACTGTCAGACCCAATTCATATCAGAAACTGGCCGACCCTACGGCTCTGGCAGGTAAAAAGATTGGCGTACCCAAAATGTACATTGGCCAAACGGATAGAGACCCCTCTGCCAGGAAAGTCCACACACGAGAGTCTGTCATCTATCTTTGGAGAAACGCTAGGAGAATCCTGGAAGGTCTCGGCGCCAACGTTCAAGAAGTCGATTTCCCCTTAGTCACGACGTTCGAAAAGGCAGAATCAGACGTTGTCGGCGCCGCCTGCAATGACGACCCGGCACCTCCCCATCGCAACGATATCAACATGTGCCAACTGATGGCATACGCTTGGGACGACTTTTTGGCGGACAACGGCGACGCCAACGTTGCAGTCAGTCTTATGCAGGTTCCTTCGGCCGCTATTTTCCCTCGTCCGCCAGGATCGCTCCCAGACAAGTATGACTCGAGCGACCCCCTCGTCCGGCATACGGACGTCGTTGCACACATCGCCGACCGCATGCCCACATACGATATTCCAGGTTTAGACAAGGCTCTACATGATCTCGAGTACAGACGGAAGACGGACTTTGAAGATTGGCTCGATGCCCTTGGCCTTGACATCATGGTGTGGCCGTGCAACGGCGACGTGGGAAAAGCGGACGCTGATGTTAGTGAGGTCTCAGCGACAGAAGCGTGGAGGAATGGCGTCCTGTACTCAAACGGAAATTGTGCTATCCGCCAGCTAGGCATTCCAACGGTCAGTGTCCCAATGGGGGTTATGGCCGACACAGGAATGCCAGTCAACCTTACTTTTGCGTCCAAGGCGTACGATGACAGCAACCTGCTACGCTATGCTTTTGCGTTTGAGAAAGGAAGCAAGCTGCGCAAATCACCCCCAAGAACTCCAGGATTAACAACAGACATCATTTCCAAAGTTGAGGGAAAGTCAAAAATAGGATTGATGCCACCCAAGCTGTTGGTTGACAGCGTTACAATGCTTGATACAAAAGACGGAAAGAAGGTTCGTCTTTGGGGTAGAGTCCTAGACGAAGAGGTTTCAGAGCTGTGTATCACTGTTGACGGGGATGAATCTCAAGGCGTAAAAATCACGAACGGTAGATGGGGGGGAGAGCTCAACGTGATTAGTGCTTGGGAGGGCCGGCCCGAGGAGAAGGGTTCCCCAGACCCGAATAAGGCCATGGTGATAATTGTGGCTCGAGGAAGGAATGGAAGGTCAGCTGGTAAGCTTCTATTTGTTTAGTCTTCAGGCAATTTACTTCACAAACAAGAAAAGGTACACATCCCGGAGCTTGCATGGCGGATGATAGTCTAGTTGCTGTACTATAGCGCGCCTTGGAGATAGGTTATCAACTGTACCGACGTATCCATGTGATGATGCATCTGGTCAGTAATTCCCTTGCGAACCCGGCTCGCCGGCAGGTCCTTGTCAGGGCATTTTGTCGCGCAGTTACAATTGTCGAGGTGTAGACGGTGCCGCGTTCAACGTTAGCAGAGCACTAGATGATTGTTACGGTCAGTATTCCGACAGTAGGTTTTCCGCTAATAGTATAGCTGGGGTCGATACTCGGTAACAGTAATATAGCTTGTTGGTCTGTTAATCACTTAGTGATCAGTCAGGTAGTTAATAGGCGTAAGGGTAGCTTATATAGCTTCTTATTAATAAATCACTAGGTTAGATACTAAAAGGTATTTAGAGAATATATTATAAGTTAATTACTAAAAAGCTATAGAAGTCTATCCTTAAGTGTATCTAAGTCTATCCTATATATAAGTTCTAATATTATCTTTTAGACTTATAATTATTAATCCTATTAGTTTTAATTATTCTATATACCTTATTAAGCGCTTAGTAGGTACTACTAATTACTTAGTAGGTCTAGGTGATTACTTAGTAGGTCCTATAGAGTAATTACTTTATCTTATTACTATATAACTTATCTATAGTTTTTTTATTCTAGAGAGTTATCCTTCTGTTATTTATATAAAGGTTATAGTGCCTGTTAGTCTATCTTACTAGGTAGGGTAACTATTGCCTGTAACTTATTAGGTTGTAATATTAGGTCTCCCTTCTAAAGGCCTTATCCTTAAGGTCTATATAAGTAGGTAGTTTGTCCTATATAGGAGGTTTGTCAGACCTTTTTTTCTCTATCACTTTGCTGACGCTATATTAGATTCTTAATTATAATAAGTATCTTCTACTTTTTATTATAAGCGTTATACCTTATAGATCTTTTAATTTAGATATAAAGTCATACTTTATATATACTGTTATAATCAGGAAGTATAGTGTAAGATAATGTTAGGGGGTAGTGTCTATACTAAGTGCACTTATTTAGGTTATTTATATAATATAACTTAAGACGTAATTTATTTTTATAAGTTAGTTCTTTTTATCTAGTATATATATTTTTTTACTAATATCGGTATAGTAGATTATTTATTAGATAAAGTAAGTCGTTTTAAACAGAAGTAGTAGTCTAAAGAGGTAATTCTTTATTAAAAAGTAGACATATTAAGAAAGGCTTAGGCTGAAATAGATATATTGCTTATAAAGCTTAATTATATTTATAAAGCTAAAAAAATAGTGTTTAAAAAAGGTAATACTATATTATTTTTTATTAAAAAAGAAGAAGTATCTAAATCTTTTATAGTTTATAAAGTTTAGTTAAGTGGTGGTTTTAGTATAGTAGATTAAGATTCTATATTAAATAAAAATATAGATTTATTAAATTTTAATTTTAACCTTCTAGAGGAAGTAGGTAGTTCTTAATTAGTAGCTAGTATTTCTAGGTAAATAAATAGATTCTTATCTTATAGTCTATTTGCCTTATTAGGTTAGTAAAAAGGTTAGGGTTAAATTTATTATTTCCCTTATACTAGTAGTTTAGGTGTTTTAGTCTGTTCCTATTCTTTTTATATAATATATTCGTTCTAATACTTAGCGACTTTTTTTTTTATATTTATAAGGTTAGTCTCTATTTCCTATATGTTGTCTTTTGGTCTATAGCCCTTCTATTTAACTAGGTAGCGCGTATTAACGTTATTATTTATTATTTCTAGTTCTATATAGTTAATAATTTATTTAACTTTATACTTAGGTTTATTAGTATCTATAATAATAGGTTCTTAAGTAGTTATTCCTTATAGTACTGGTTTAAGTAGTGCTATATAGAATACTAGGTAGATTTATATTATATTAGGTAAATCTAGTTTATAGTTAACGTTAGAGACTTTTCTAAAAACCTTAAAAGGTCTAAGTTTTTTATAGTTAAGTTTATTACTAGGTCGTTTAGTTTTAATATTTTATTAAAAAAGATAAGCACTATCTCTCTCTTTAAAGGTTAGTCTTTTAACCCTTAATTAGTTAGTATATTCTTTTATTTATTACCTAATAAATTTAAGGTCTTGTTTAGCTTTATTATAGATTTCCTAAAGTTTCTTAATATCTATTATAGCTTTTAAGGTATAAGGTCTTTATCTAGGTTCTCTATATACAGTAGGTTAGAATCTATAGTTTAGAAAGAATAGTAAGTATAGTGTGTTTTCTCTAATAGCACTATTATAAGCAAATTAGGCTAGTAGGAGTAACTATACCTAATTATCTTAGTTATAGTTAATATAATATTAAAAATATTACTTAAGTATCTAGTTAACTCTTTCTATTTATCTATTAGTTTATAGGTAAAAAAAGGTTAACAGTTTGTAGTTAGCTTCTAGTTATAAAATTAGGGATTTCTAAAACTTAGATATAAATAACTTATCTCTATTAGATATAATTTCTTATAGCAAGCTGTAGTTACTAATAATATACTTAAGGAATATATATATAAGTTCTTTAGCTATACTTAATTCCTTATATAAGATAAAGTATATATATTTTAATAGTTAATCTACTACTACTAGGATACTGTTAAATAATACCTTTATAAGTAGTTCTTTTAATTTTAGTAATTTAATAATAAAGTCTAGAGAGATTAAATACTATATTTTTAATAGTATTAGTAGTAGTTAGATATATCTATATAGTTTATAGGGACTATTTTTACTTTTCTTATAAAGGTTATAGTCCTTAATTATTAAAACTACTTTATCTTATATAACTTATATAATAAACCGTAGCGTCTGGTTATTAGAGAGAAAAGTAGTTGTTCTATTAAGAAACTAGATATAAACCGGAGAAGTGGTAGAAATACCCTTCTAGTAGGGTCTATACGGGTGGTGTGCTACATCTGTGGCAGACGCTGCTGGCACTAGCCATATAAAGCTATTCTAGCTTTATAATACACCCCCCTAGCTTTAAGATATTCTTAAAGTTAGCTTTTATATATAGGTAAAAGATTTAAATAAAAAAAAATAAAGTGATTATTAGGTAATAAAGGGTATTATTACCTAAATAATATAATAAAGTAGACAGGAGGAGGGTTTAAAAGGCATCTTTTAATCTTATAATATAGTTATTTTATTTTATTAATAATACCTTCTTTTTTTATTTATAAGGAAGGTGTAACAGCTTTAAATTTTTTAGTATAAAATATTCTTACTTTTTTTTTCTAAATATTTTCTTTTTTTTTAACCTATTAATAACTATATAAGTAAGTTAGATTCCTCTTTCCTTTTTTACCTTAATTTTAAAGCGTATATTAACTAATTTTTTTATTTCTAAGCAGAAAATAGCTAGTAAGACAGACTAAGAAATTATTAACACTTAGATTTAGAAATTTAACCGATTATTATCTAAAGAAGGTATTATATTATATAAGACTTAAGGTCTTACTTTAAATAACTATTACTAGCTTTATCTCTATTTATCTGACGTATTCCTAAGCGTAAACCGTTAGAGATTTTATAATAATGCTTTTAAAAAGCTTATACTAGCTATAGTTAGAAATCTCTTTAAAACCTTTATAGCTAATAAAACGGATCTAATCGGTCTGCTAGACTTAAATAAAATAGGTGTAACTAGCAGCTTAATTTTCAGTATACCTAGCGTATCTAAAAATCCCGCTTTAGCCTAAAGCTTACTTATTAGTTAGTTAGCTTTAGGTCAGAATCTTAATCTAAATACGGCTTAGGTTATCTACTAGTTAAACGCAGCTTAGAATCTATCTCCCTAAGTGTCTCTAATCGTTACTTAAGCAGACCTAAAATAGAATTCTACTTCTTAAGTGGCTACATCTAGTAATACGGCCCTAAACAGCGCAGGCGCGCCTTATATTTACCTTCTTAAGTTTATTAATCTGGCTGATATTAATTATAGCAGAATTTTCTTATTAAATCAGGCTAGAAATAAAGCGGTTCTACTTAAAAATCTAAAGGATTCTTTTAAGGAAGTAGAAAGATAGAAAGCAAAATAGCAGTATACTAGAAAAGCTCTTTTTAACTAGGCAGTACTTATTTATAGAAAATATTATACTAGTAAGTTAATTTTTAAACGTTTTTAATTTATATTAATATAAAATTTTAAAACTAAACTTAAATAATATTTAACTTACTTTATATACTAATAATGTAATAAAAACTTAGTAGTAAGATAATTTCTACTATATTTAGAAGATATATTAAGCTAAATCTACTTTAGTTTAGATTTATTAAATTAGAACTACTAAAAAATATAAGCTGACTTCTATTTTAAATTAGGATTCTAACTCTACTAAAAGCAAGCCTCCTTCTCTACCTTATTCTTTTACTATAAAGCGTTATATAGGTAGAAATTATAGTAGTTTAAAGAAGAAATATAAAATATATAAAACAGATATAGATAGGAAGCCTATTTTTAAACTAGGTCTATATATAAATCTAACTTATATAAGCTGTCTATAAAGCATTATATATAGTAGTTCTTAAAGGGAATATATCGCTAGAGAGAAAGGCTGTAAACGCTATTTAGAGAACTATTCTAGCTATTATCTTATCTTAAAATCCCTTCTTAAAAAGGTAAATATATTTATTACTTTAGTTTATTTTAAAACTATAAAAAAAAGTGTAAGTTTTCTAACTGATTTTACTTTAGAATTTACTAACTAAACGGTTAGGTACTCTCTTTCTAAAGCAAAAAGATTTATAAGTATATTACTATCTTTAATAATATATCTACACTTTAGAAAAAGGCTTTTAAAAACACTAGTCTGCTAGATCCTAACATCGCCGCGTTTAGTAGGCCTGCTTATTAACCGCTGCCTTAGTTAAGTTACTATAATAATCCTGCTCCGGCCCCTGCGCCAGCTTGTGTGCCGGTTTTTATCCTGCAGCCTTAACCTTAACCGGCTCTAGCTAGTAAAGACCATACAGCTACAGCTAAGAATCTAGATTATATACGTTCTATAATTTATAGATTGTTTTTACTTAATAGAGCAGATTTAAATACAGTAGCAACCTTAGATAGCTTATTTAGTTTTTATAAATTAGCTATAAAGGCTTATTTTAAGTAAATAACTAGGAATCAGCTTAAAGGCAGGTCTTTAGTTAAGGAAGCAGTTTTTAAGCGATTAGCGTTTAGAATCTTAAAAAGGACTTAGTTAGATCTAGATAAACAATCCTAGAAAGTAGTTTTAAGATAATAGGTTTATTTTTAATATACTAATATAATCCTAGCTAGGAAAAAAGTATTTTCTTTATTAGTATTACTAAGGGTTATTTTAGTTAAGAATTAATATTCTAGACAGTTTTACTCTTTAGAATTTATTTATTTACTTTTATTTACTTAGTTTTTAACTTTCTAAAAGAGATTAGTTATTTTATAAAGGTTAATTAGTAATCTAAAGTGTTTAAATTTAGTATATAAAAGGTTTTTTATTAGTCTGTCTGCTAGTATATTGTTTATTAAGATATAGACGACTTTAAAACTTCTATTTATAAATTCTTATTTTAGCTATATATTCTAAATATTAATATATTATAGGTGTGTTGTTAAGCGTTTGCTTTACTAAATGACTAGTCTAATTATCTATTAGTTATTATAATAAATTTTCTAAACGTCTCCTAATAAAAAAGTAAAGTCTTAAAATAGCTATTTTAAAGCTATTAACTCTTTAGCCGTTTATTCTAGGCTTAGAAGTTTGGCTTTAGTTATTAATATAGTTACTATTACTTAGTAAGTAGCTTTCTACTAAATTACACCCCTAAAAAGCAAGAAGATATACCCTTAGGATAACTTTTATAAATCTTTATTATCCCTAAATAAGGCGTCTGTTATACTTATAAGAGTATTCCTACCCCCTATATCGCCAAAGCTTATTATAAGGTGGTATATAGAGTATAAGTATCTAATCACCTGGTTTACTGCTTTAATATAGATTTTTAAAGGGTTTATTAGGTACTAAGATAAGACTAAACATATAAAAGCTACGTTAGGTTAAATTATAATTACTATAAAAAGTATTAAGCTAATTTTTATTTAGAACTTATAAATCGTCTCTTTTATTACTTAGCCTTTATTTTTCTTAAAGGTAATAGTTAGTAGAGGAGTTACTAAAGTAATACCGTCTATAAGTTTAAATCGTTTTATAACCTTTTTAATATATAAGTTATAGATAAGGAATAGCTTTCTTAAGCGGCAGTCCCTTATAATTTAGATTTTAAGGTAGTATTTAGTTTAACCTTAATCTTTTATTTTATATACTTTCTTAAGACTATTAATAATTACCTTTTTAGCCGCTTTATTATCTTAATAGTAGAGGACTAAAATATTATCTATATAAAAGATTATAAATACTTTTTACTTTATATCTATAAAAAGATATAGATCCTTATTTATAGCCTCTAGTCTAAGCGATTTAAGCGTTACTAACAGTTCTTTATACTACAGTAGTAACGCGTTATAAAGCCTATATAAAGTGTATATAAGTTAAACGTATTTCCTATAGATCTAAAAACCGTTTAGAAATTAGTAAGTAACAGGCTTACTATTTATTTCTATATTTAGAAATATATTAACTATATCTAATTAATAAATATTAAGGTTAAACTAGGCTGTAATTACTATTACTATTTAGAAAGTCTTTACTATAAGTGTGGCTATATACGTTTACTAAAGTGGATTTTCCTCCTAGAGGTCGCCTTATATATAGATTTTTACCTTATACCGGTTAAGAAATCTATCCTTATCTAGCTTATATATAAATACCTATTTAAGCGGAAGCAGTTTGTTTTTTACTTCTATTATATTAATAACCTTCTAAATCCTTTTTTTACTTAGTTTATTAATTTCCTTTAGGATTACCTTTTTAAAAAGGATATAAATATTTTCTAGTAGCTTAGGTATATCTTTATAAGTTTTTAATAGGGTTAGAAGTTCTAATATAAGGTATTTTTTACTTAACGTAAGCACCCTCTAGGTATAAGTTACACCTTAAATTACTTTTATTACTATTACATAAAGGATATAATGTTTTTAGTCTGCTTTATCTTTAGCCTTCTGCTAATTAGGTAAATATATTAAAAAAAAGTCGTTTTATTCTCTATTTATAAAGCAGGGTATAGTCTATAACCTATCTGCCTAAAGTAGAGTGTTATAAGTAAAGTTAGATTTATATAGGATTTTATATCTTTAGGTTTCTATATTTTATTTTAGATAAGTAAAAAAGTTTTATATTTTTCTCTTTACCCCTTAAGACGATTTTTAATTATCCTTTATATCGTTAGGTAGTAATCCCCTAGTTCTCTTACTTCTTCTTACTGGTTAGGTATAGCCTTCTACCCTTTAGGCTAAACCTGCTTAGGATAAGCGTTCTATAGTTCTCTTATTATTAAGGCATAATAGCCTATCTGCTTTAATAGTAAAGTCTAATAAGGTCGCTTAACTAATAATTTTATTATCTTTATTAGGATTATTAGTCTATATATAAATAACGTCTTTAACTTTTTCCTTTATTAGGGATTAGCTAGAATTACTATCTATACCTATAGTAGTGTTTACAGTGTTATTTTCCTACTATAAATCCTATAGAAGTTACTCTTCTACTATCCCCCTAGGTAAGGGAGCAGTTTCTAGGCATACTTCCAGCCTAGGTATAGATTCCGGCGTTAGAAGTAGTCCCTTAGGAAGCTTACTTTATATATTAGTTCTAGTAACAAGACCAGTTAGTTTTATTATTTCTAGACTAGTTATTACTTCTAAAGGGTCCTCTATTAAGAGATCTATTAGGTTTTATATACTTAAGGCTTTAAAGACTATATTTATATTTATTATTAGCGTCTTAAGCTTAATAATCTCTCTTATAACTTATCTTTTAATTACTAATTAAGAATCAGCCAGTAAGTAGAATTTCGTTTTATTAAATATTATATTCCTAATAATAAACACCTAATAGAGGATAAAAACCTAAATCCTATATAGGTTATATATATTTAGTATGTAACCTATTAGGTATCTAATATACCCTTAGGGAACTACTTTAAAAAGTCTTTTCTTAATCCTTTTCTCTCTCTCTCTCTTAAGAGGATAAGCATAATACCTATATATATAAAACTAACCCTAATACAGTTATAAATCCTTTATTAGACTTAATATTTAAAAAGGTATATACTATTTAAAATATTAACAGTATTAAGCTTCCTCTACTTTAACTAGAGATTTCTAATTATTATACTTTTATAGGCTAATACTAATTATATAGGCTGCTATTATAACGGCTTTAGACTATAAATCGGTTAGTAAGTTAGCTATACTTATTATTTTAATTACTTAGGTAATAACTTCCTAGCCTGCTTGCTTACTTCCTCCTACTGGTTCCTTAATATAAGGCAGAGAAAGCTCTATATTAATCTCTAGTTTCTAGGTCTAGAGTTTATAAGCGGTAAAGCCTTAGATTATAATTACAGTATGCTTAACGTCTTATCTAATCTTACAGATTACTAGCCTTTTTTACCTTTACATCTACCTTTTAAATAGGCAGAGCACTTTAAAAACTTTAAATAGAGTCTTTTATACTTAGGGGAAAATAAACAGACAACCTAAATATTTATCCTTAATAATTAGCATCTAGTATGCCCTATTAAAGCTTACTAGATAGTTAAAAAGGTCTTATAAGACGCAGTAGTAGGGTTATATTAACTTTACTTCTAATATTTATCTAGATATAACTTATAAGGTATAGGTCGTTATATAGTGTTTATATTCTAAGCGGGAAGGTGCTTATATCTTAACTCCTCTTACGTTTAGAACTAGATACTAAAGCGTATCTGGTCCTAGATGCCCTAACTAAAGGTGCTAGATATTTATATCGTCTGTCCTGTCTCCCTACATATTATAAAACGGTTTCTACTGTTAACCTTATAAATTTAAGGTAGAGAATATATCTATAAGGCTGTAGGGAATAAGTAGAAAAAAGTATATAAAACAGACGTTATATTAGAGGAAGACTAGGTTAAACTTTTATATAAGGCAGGAGACTACTTTACTCTTCTTAACAAGACCCCTCTAGAGAGTATAGTTATAACTATAGTACTAAACGTCTGCTTTTTATAGATATACCTTTAAGATAACGTTTATATAGAAGTTCTTAACGTAATAGACGTTAGTTAGGACTAAGTTAACTGTATTTAGTCTATTTAGTCCTAATAGGATTTTCTTAAGAATACGCTTTCTTTTCTTAATAACTAGAAACAAGGATAATCCTAATTTAATACACTTATCTGACTTAGGATCCTTAAGTAAGTCTAGCTTAAGAAGGCTAAGATTATTTACTAGATAGGTAGCACTATAATTATTAAAGACTATACACTTAGAAAGTATATATAGACTATTATAGCTATAGGTAAAAACCTTATATAATACGGCTTCTGTCTAAAGTTCCTTTTTAATTAGTGTTAGGTTAATTAATATATAGACTATTAAGTTTCTAGTTCCTAAGGCAGATCCTAAGTTGTTACTGTCCTTAGTCTTAGATTTCTTAAGTAGAAATTACTTCTTATTTTATACCTTATTTAGTTACTTTATTTATCCTTTATTAATAAGCGTATATTAAACTAACTGCTATCTGTCTTCCTTAAGCTTTTCCCTAATCTTAGTAGATTCTTCCTAGGTTTATTTTAGGTTTGTCTGGCAAGAGACGCTTTATACTGCTATTTCTACCTATAGACAATCGGCTGGGTAGTATATTATAGGGACACTATATAGACATTCCCTTATTTTTAGTAAATAAGATTTAAAATTCTTATCTAAACGGTCTAAAAGTGTTATATAGACCCTTAATACCTTACTTTTTCTTTTTATTAAGGTTTCCTTATAGTAGAGTGTAATAAAAATCGCTTTATAATCGCTTAACAACAGGTTTTCCTTATTAGTTATCTTATTCTCTACTATACAGTTTAATACCTTCTTTCCCTATATAGGAGCTAGGCGGTTTAAAACAGCTTTAAAAAACAATTTTATAGCAAGATTTCCTTAGACTTTTAGAATCCTATACTGTTTTCCTTAAAGATAGTATTTCTACTAGTTAGCATACTATAAAGCAGGATTAATATTTATATTTACTTTTATAAGCACTATAAGATACTTTTTATAAACTGAAGTAAGCGTAGTAAAGTCGTTTAGAGTATAGTGTCGTTTAAAAACTCTAATTAGAGCCTAAAGCGATATATCTCTTTATATAGGAGACTTCTCTTTAGTTACTTAATTAAAAATCTCTATTTAAGCCAGGCTAAGAAGTGCTAGGTCTACTGTAGACTAGACTTAAGCTTTAATCGCTTTATATATATATTTCTTATTAGAAGATCTTTTAACTTCTTTTTTTAAGCGCTTTTAATTAAGTAGAGCGCTATAATATTTAAAGTCTTAATTATAGTATATTAAGATACTAGTTTTTCTTTATTATATTTAGTTAACTAGTTATTAAACGACTGATATTCCGGCTTGTCTTTAAGGCTTTTCTAAAAATTACTGTCTAGGTCGATATATTTCTATATTCTTTTACTATAGGCGTGGTATTTAAGGGCAATATACTATTTAGACTAATTGCGCCTAGTAACCAGCTTAATAGACTTATTATAGTTAGTTAGCTTCTTGATTTTAGTTATAATAACTTTATTAGTTAAGTTTAACTAGGGAATAGTTTGGGATAAGAGAGTGAGAGATGCAGACGCTGGATTTAATTATAATATCTAGGGGCTTCTTTGTGTGAGAGCTAGGCTTATAACTGTGATAAACCGCAGCGTCTGGTTATTAGAGAGAAAAGTAGTTATTCTATTAAGAAACTAGATATAAACCGGAGAAGTAGTAGAAATACCCTTCTAGTAGGGTCTGTACGGGTAGTATGCCACATCTGTGGCGGACGCTGCTGGCACTAGCCACACGAAGCTATTCCAGCTTCACAATAACTTATTTATTATAGTGTTATTAAATATATTTATATATTTTCAGTAGGCCTTAGTGTCTATATGCCCTGGCACTATGTATCTTACAGATTCAGTTAGCTGTTATTCTGCTAGTTATGTTGGTATTAACTTATCTGCCGATTATAATAAGTTTTTAGGCTGGTATAATATTACTATTATTGTTATATTTAAGAATAACTTTTATTTCCTCTAGTACTTAGACTTTATAGTCTGTTCTTCTGCTAAAAGCGTTAGCTTTTCTATTTTCTATTCCTTTATAATAGATAATTCTAAAGTTATATTCTAATAAAAATTCTAACTATTAGATTTATCTTTTATTAAAAACCTTTAAAATAGTAAAGTATATAAGGTTCTTATAATCTAAATAGATAATAACCTAATATTTTATTTCTAATAGATATAGTCTTTATTCTTAAAAGGTATAGATAATAGCTATTAGCTTTTTATTATAAATTTAGTAATTTAGTTTTAGTCTAGAAAGTGCTTTTAAGTAAAAGGTATAAGGGTAAAATCTGCCTTACTTATCTTGTTATCCTAGTTATCTGCCTATAGTAAAGTCTAAAGTATTAACCTCTACTTTAAACTGTTTATCTAGATTAGGTTTTATAAGGACTGGTTCTAATATAATAAGGTTCTTAATTTTCTTAAATAATTATTAATATTCTTCTGTCTATATAAATTTAGTGTCTTTTTATATAAGTTATTATATTAGTTATATAATATTACTAAATTTTCTAATAAACTTTTAGTAAAAGTTAATAAATCTTAAAAAAGATTATACTTTTTTAACGTTTATTAGGGTAGGCTAGTTACTAACTGTATCTATTTTTTTATTTTATATTTAAATTTTACTAGGTGTAATTATATATTTAAGATAATCTACCTTTTATATATAAAATTTACTTTTTTTTAGTTTAACTAGAAGCTTTACTTCTTAAAGTTTACTAAGTACCTAGTATATATATTCTTTATACTCCTTAAGGTCTTTAGAAAAGATTAGGATATCGTTTAGGTAATAAATAATAAAGATATCTAGCTTTTCTTATAAGATGTAATTTATTATTATCTAGAACGTAGTAGGTATATTAGTAAGTCTAAATAGTATAATAAGTGTTTTAAATAGTCCTTATTATATATAAAATACTGTTTTCTATTTATCTTTTTCCTTAATACGTATAAGGTTATAGGCTTCTTTAAGGTTAAGTGTTATAAACTAGTTAGCTTTATACAGGAGGTTCTGTAATTTACTAATTAGTAGTAGTAGGTAGCTATTCTTTTTAGTAATATCGTTAAGTCTATAATAGTTAATATAGAGTTATAGTTCTCTATTTTTCTTTAGTATAAATAGGATTAAGTATCCTATAGGTAATTTAGATAGTCTGATATAGCCTTTTGCTAGGTTTTTATCTAGCTATTTATTAAGTGTTTCTCTCTCTGTTAGGTTAAGCGTATAGATTAGTTTAAATTTAGGTGTCTTTCCCTTAAGTATTTAAATCTTATAGTCCTATAGTCTATACTTAGGTAAACCTGTTTCTAGTTTTTTAGTAAACAGTTTTATATATTATTAGTATTTAAGAGGTACTATATTAAGACAGTCTTCCTTTAAACCTTCTTTATTCTATATTATATTTCTAATAGTTACTATAGATATAAGTCGTTAGTCTTTTATAGGCTTAATCCTTCTAATATATATAATATATATTCTTAGTCGCTTAGGTTTACTTAGGGGTTATAGTATATAATACTGCCTTACAGCTAAATCTATCTATTAGAGTTAGCTTATTCTCTAATTTATTACTAGGTTGTTTTTTTATAACTATAGTATTCTAAATATAACGTCTACTTCTCTTATATCTATAATATTAAGGGTTAGTTATTCCTTATAGCCTTAAATTATAACTTAGAGTTATATTATATTTTTATTAATAATTCTACTATTATATTTAACTGTTTTCCTTTTAATAGTCTTAAGATTATAGGTTATATCTTTATATTACTATATAATCTTCTATTAATTTACTACCTTTAGTGATATTAGGTTTACCTATACTCTACTATTAATAACTACTTATATAGGCTGCCTATTAATAAGGGCGGTAAGCACTAGATGCTTATCGCTATAGTTACTTATTATTATTAAGTATAAGGACTTTTTTTCTTTTATTACTTTCTATACCTTTTCTATAGTTAGTTTTTCTTGTTTTTTATTTTATTTTAGAAAGGTCTAGCTTTATTCTAGATTCTCTATACTCTTGCTTTTCCTATATAGTGGTGTTTATATTTATTATATATATATTATAACTAATATATAGTCTTTGTTTTTATATATAGTATAAGATGTTTTAGGCTTAGTTTAAAGTAGATAATCTGTTACCTATATTCCTTAATCTTCTATATATATAGATCCTTATTAGTATAGTATTAAACTATAGGTATTGTATTAAATCTGTAGGGGTAGAAGGTGTAAACGCTTTTCTTTCCCTTATGCTTAGTGTATTTATTATAGATACAGTTAGCCTAAAATACCTTACGGTATAGGGGGTATCCTAGGTCTAGGTATTTATAGTCTCTAAATATAGGTTTTTCTTTATATATTACTACTAGTTTGCCTTTAATATTTATATCTCTTATCTTATAGAATAAGAGTTCTTACTTATTAGTGTCTTCTATAATTTTATAAAAAGGGTATTATTCCTCCTTCTATATAGTAGTTTTATTATTATAGGCTTATATAGTAGGGGGTTTATTTAAGTTATATCCTAAAGTGCTTATAATTAGAGATAAAGATAGCTAAATGCTGTAGGTCTATTTCTATATATATTATTCTATATTTTTCCTAATTAGTGCCGCTTAAGGGGTTATCTAATTTATCTCTATTAGTTATTCTATAGCTTTTTATTTTATTTTACTAGGTAGAATAAATTTATTTAGAGACAGTTTACTTTCTAATTCTTCTTTTAAGTTACTTCCTTATACTTTAATAGTATCTTTTAGGGTTAGCTTATAAACTGTAAGTTATACTAGTAGAAAGCTAGTCTTTATAAGTTTATTAAAATACTTTTTTCTTAATATTATAATAGTTTAGATAATCCTACTGTTTATATAAGGCTAATCTATTTCTTTTTTTATTTAGATATCTTTAGTAAGCTTTAAGGCGTCTTCTAAGTCTATAGGTTCTTTTTATTTACTACAGTAGCCTTATAGGGTTTAGTAGAGTTAAGGGTAGGCTTATATTATACAGCTAAGGCTACCCCGGTTTTACTTCTTACTCTTAATCTATTATTTAAATACTTTTACCTTTTATTATAAGTTTTATAGTATTTATCTTAGGTTTTATAATACTTATTTATTATATTTTCTTAAGATATAGCTAATAGCTTAATTAATATATAGTTTAGGCTAAAGTAATTCTTTTAGTAGTCCTCTATAGTGTTTATTTAGTATAAGGTTCTTATAAGTATAGTTTTAAACTTTCTTTAGGGTTACTTTTTTTATACTTTATTCTTTACTAGTGTTTATTAGTTACTTCCTTATAATAGTAATAGTCTTTATTAGTTATTTTAGGTATTATCCTGCTTATTTCTTACTATCCTAGTAGATCGTATAGTTATTATTATAGCAGGCAGTCTAAGAAAGTTATAAGTAAGGTGTTTCCTTTTATACCAGATTAGCTTGCTTAGTGTATTCTAAGAGTGACTTATACTAAAGTTACTTAGGTTGCTTATAGTCGCTTATATAATATCCTATTTTCTTACAGTTATAGTGTTTAACAGTTTTAATATTATATAGTAGTTATTTATCTTATTTTTTAGCTATACTTACGTCTATAGGTCTGCTATAGTGTCCCTATAAAGTACTAGTTAGATTATTCTAAGGTTTCTAATAGTTATCCTATCCTCTGTTCTGCCAGTTAGGTTATTTAGGTCCCTAGGTATATTTCTTCCCTACGTTAGGATTAAGACGTCTAGTTTCTCCTTATTCTTTCCTTTATTTATATAGTTATATATTAATCCTAATAGTAAGGTCGATATACTAAAGGAATTCTTCAGGTTAGTCTATAACCTTAACTAGTTTGTCCTTTACTTCTTCCTTAAGTCTCTAGTAGAATATAAAGATAAGGGACTTATTTATAATATTAAGTCTGGCCGTAAGCCTATAGAATTCAGTAGTATAAGTAGAAGCTGCCTGCTTCTGCTTTAGGTAGGCTAGTTCCTATTCCACTTATCGCTTTTTATTAGTATCTTAAAATAAAGAAAGTAAGGCTTTTTTAAAACCTCTATAATTATAAAAGATTTCTTAGGTTTTATTTTTTAATATATCCTATTTATTAGTTATATAGTTAGTAAGATAAGGTTTAAACTATACTAGTGTTTTTCCCTTAAGGAATAATATAGTATAAATAACTTTTTTTAGTTTATTATAAAAACTTATATTATAAAAACGTTAGTAGGCTTACACTTAAGTAAGGAATCCCTTAAGTTAGCTAGGGGTTCTGTTAAATCCTTAGAGGCTGTAAAGCTTAAGTTTATTATAAGTTTCTATAAGAGTTTTAATAATATTAGTAGCACCTTAAAGGGTCTTAATTATCTCTTTTAGTTTTTATATCTTAATAGGGTTAGGTCTTATTCTAATAGCGTTCTCTAACTGCTTTAGTTTAGTAGTATTACTATTAACTATATTAATAAGTTATTAGTTATACTTAGTATTTCTCTTAATAACCTTCTATATTATAAGGTACTAATTCTCTATAAGAATAGCTTTACTATCCTTATTAAAGCTAAGGGTTAGCAGGACAGGTCTGTTATTAATTTCTATAGCGTCCTCTAGTTCTTGTTCTAGGTCCCTTCTAGGGGTCGCTAGGGCCTTCCTTTTGCCCTTAGGGCCGGAACTGTAGGAAGTAGGGGTTATCTTTAGGGTAGACATCTTATTATACTGTTAGGTAAGTATTAAGGTTAACTTACTTAATAGGAGTAATTAAAGTGTTATAGTTAGTATTCTGACAGTAGGTTTTCTGCTAATAGTATAGCTAGGGTTAATACTTAGTAATAATAATATAGCTTATTAGTCTGTTAATCACTTAGTGATTAGTTAGGTAGTTAATAGGCGTAAGGGTAGCTTATATAGCTTCTTATTAATAAATTACTAGGTTAGATACTAAAAGGTATTTAGAGAATATATTATAAGTTAATTACTAAAAAGCTATAGAAGTCTATCCTTAAGTATATCTAAGTCTATCCTATATATAAGTCCTAATATTATCCTTTAGACTTATAATTATTAATCTTATTAGTTCTAATTATTCTATATACCCTATTAAGCGCTTAGTAGGTACTACTAATCGCTTAGTAGGTCTAGGTGATTGCTTAGTAAGTCCTATAGAGTGATCACCTTATCTTATTGCTATATAACTTATCTATAGTTCTTCTGTTCTAGGGAGTCATCCTTCTGTTATTCGTACAAAGGTCATGGTGCCTGCTGGTCTGTCTTGCTGGGTGGGGCAACCATTGCCTGTAACTTGTTGGGTCGTAACAATGATGCCGCCTTCTATAAGGGACGTCATATAGCCATTGGCTAAGCAGGCATCCTTGGTATCAAAAGCGTACTCTTGGCAGGCCGCCACATGGCCATCGTTTTCCGAAGCAGTTCCATGGATTTGTTAAAACACGTTATTTATGTAATGTTCACCATTAGAACAAAGTAGGTGTAAGGTTGTCTATTTCACCGCGACAGCCTTCTAGCATTCACGATCGCTAACAGTATTTCGCCTAAGTAACCCACGCGGTTTCCTGCACTTAAACATCCTGTGCTGTTAATATTGAACATTCCTTATCTATATATATATATTAAAGCGTAGGGATACCTTTCTGCTAAATGGTGTTAAACTAAGCGGCAAATCCCCTACAATTTACGATACTATTTCTCCCCTGGTAAATTTCGTTTAACTTATACAGTAAGTCCTTGAAAAACTATAGAAATAAGCTACTAGATATTAGTGTTAAGATAGAATTACGTTAACAAGTAGCAGTAAACTAATTTAGCCAGGTAGTAGGATACCCTTACCTAGGTATAACCACCTTAACCTAAGTTAAGTAACCTACTTTTTACTGTTACGACCTAACAAGATATAGGTAACACTAGCCCCACTAAGGCGGAAGCGCAGGCAGCACAGCCTTTATGCTAATAGGCAGAGTATTAAGGAAAAATACAAAATACATAACAAATACAAAATATAAATACAAAATACATAATATAAAATATTAATATAGATATAAAAACTTATTTATATATTGTTTTTATATTTCTAAAATATATAATGTATATATATAGTAGGTTACCTATTATAGTAAGCTACCTACTTCTACCTACACTTCTATTATTTTAAAAAGTTAATTTAACTATATTATATAAAATTAATTAAAACTATATATTACCCTCTTGTTTATTATTATCTTAAACTACCTTATAGGTTTATACATTATATTTAGTCTTTCTATAATTACTATATTGTTATATATATAATTTACTACTCTCTATATAACCCCCCTTTTAAGATATTTCCTTACCTTTAGCTTTAATAACTTTTTTTCTCCTTATAGCACCTTTACTTTAGCTATATAAGTAACTCTTTAAGATATAGTTATATCTTTTTAGCCCTCTAGCGTTTACTTAATACCTTTATCTCTATAGAAAGTTAATAGTTTTTAGCCTTAATAATAGTAAGTTAATATACTAACTTACTAACACCTTTTAACTATAAGTTAATTACTTTATATACTAGTATTAGTAAACTGCCTTAATAGTCTTTAAACTTTTTTTTAATAAGGTAGAGCTTTATATACTATTAATTACTATTAATAGTGTCTTTAGGTCTTATAAGCCTAAGCTAGTTAGATATAAGTTTTCTAGTATTAGTATCTTTAGCTTAAAATCTAGATTAAAAATAATAACTTTAGGATTAAAAGATATAAGGATAGCCTATTAAAAACTAGCTTATATATTATTTTTACTTATTAAAGTAAAAAATACTACTTTAAAAATAGAAAAAAATTATTTTTAGTAATATATATATTTTATATTTATATTAATTTCTAAATTTCCTTATTATATAAGTAGTTTAAAAGACTTAAATAGGTAATATAAAAAGGCTAAAGCTTATATAATAAGTAAAAAGATATATATAATATAATATTTACTTTTTTCTTATAGTAGTTATTAAACTTAGTTAATTTATAGCTATTATAGCTATTTAGGATTAAGAGGTAATAGGTACTTTCTATATAAGACTTTATATACTAATTAAAGTGTTTTAGCTAATCTAGACTAATCTTATTTATAGTCTATCTGTTTTTACTTAAGTAGATATACTATATAGCTAAAAATTTACTATTAAGATACTATAATAAAAAGTAATATTTACTTTTTATAATAATATATAAAAGTATTACCTAGCTATCTATATATATACCTTAAATAATAAAAACTTATTTCTAATTACTAAACTGCTTTATATAAGGCCTTCCCTTATAATTAGAAGTTATAATAACCTTTATATATAATAGTATTTCTATTAGAAACTTAATCTTATTAAAATTATTAATATTATAATCTTATATCTTATACTTTATAAATATATTTTATATAAGTGTAAACCAGCCTTATATAATTATAGGATCTTTAGCTAAGGCTCTCTAATAGTTACTTTAATAGTAAAAACGTATTTTTAATTATAGTTATTATTATATAAAGTTCTCTGCCTATTAGGGTCTAATATAAGTTACGTTATATACGTTAAGGAGTTAATTAGCTATATCTTATATATGTTCTTATTATAAAGAAAAACCCTTAATTAGTTAGGTTAATAACCCTTTTAAGAATTACCTCCTCTTTATATATAGTTATCTTTATTAATTTTAATTCTATTTCTTATTATAATAGTTATCTAACACGTTAGTTATGAAGTGTTATTCTTAAGACGCTATAGATAGAGGCTGCTTTTTATATAGAAAGTTTTAAGTCTTTTTTAATAGCTTAAAGTGTAAGGAGAATATAACTTTTAATTAAGAAAGAATCTATATTTATATAAAGGAATCTTATTATAAAGAGGAAAAGTATAGAATTAAGAAAAAGTAGGCGACTTACTATAATAGGCGACTTACTATATATATATATTATCTCTAAACGTCTTTTCTATTAATGACTCTTACTAATTAGTTTACTATAATATAGGTTAACCAGTTTAGCTAAACGGATAATACCTTTATACTTTTTCTTATAACCGTCTTTTAGGTCTCTTTAAAAGAGGAGGTTATCTATTACCGGCGTCAGCCGGCTAGAGAAACCCCTACTAAGCGGTCTACTTAGTAGGTCTTTAGCTCTAAGATCTTAAAGAATTTACTAGTCCCTATAGCAATTAACTAGTATAATTACTATATAAACGGTATAGATATAAGTGACTAAATAAGGGCTTATTATTAGTAGTAGCACCCTATTTGTTAAGGTAGTTAGTAAGCCTTTACCTAGAAGTTCTTACTTAAAGTAACCCTTATAAATACCTTTATTATTTAAGGCAATTAATATATAGGCATGAGGAATTAATACACAGGCATAAGCCTTACACAGGCATAACGGTTCTACCTCTCTGATTGGCTTACAAAAGCAGTACCTCCCTATAAAGGCGGTAAGGGTAATTATACTAACACTGCTATTCTACTATTTTATTCTACTATTAACTAATTACCTTATACGGCTGTAGGAAACAGGCCCTCTAAGGGCTAAGGGGGTCCTTTTTA
>MU843622.1:0-80751 GCA_030867255.1 Colletotrichum somersetense | reverse complement strand
CCCCCCCCCCCCCCCCCCCCCGACGAACGAGCCCTCCGCGCAGAGCCAAAGACACCGACTCCCTGCTTCCCACCCCCGGTCCTCCAGCTCGAGCTCATCCGTCCAACAACTCATTTTTCTTCAATGCCACTCCTCTGAATTACCCTCCCCTCATTCTCTTCCATTCGTTTCCTTCGCTCCTGTCCCAAGCGCCTTCCTGTCGCTCTCTGTCCTTGTTCGACTTAATCCTCGGCGGCGCCAACCTACACCCACTTCGATCAGGCTCCATAGCGTGCAGTGCCGTTTTGTCACCTCTTGGGATTGAGCATCGCCGACCGAGCATCGCCAATCCGAGAACGTCCTTGTAGAACCTTGCCCCCCTCCTCTCTCCGCTCGAATACAATTCACGGCCGTTCTGCGCGCGCGCGTCGAAGCCGCACCCTTCGTCCGCTATTGTTCGCCGCAACCGGAATTGGCCTGGCTAAGCCGGCCGCCAGGTTCTTTCTCCCCTGCCCGTCCATCTCGAGCGCCTCTCTGCTTTCTTTCTCCCCGAGTCGACCACCGTTCGACGACCCCCGACGCCTCCCCTCTTGGCGACCGGTAGCCCGAGACCACGCGCCATGGTCAAGCTCATGACGCCCGCCTTCCCGCCCCGGCGGCCCTCGAGCTTCCTGCGCTACGCCGCCGTCGTCATCTTCGTCATCGCCCTCTTCTACTACTTCGACCCCCGATACCCAAGGGAGCCCTCGACGCGGCTGCAGTCCGACAAGCCCGAACAGATACCCCAGAAAGAGAATCCCGTCCCACCACCCCCTACCCAGGCCGACGGGTCTGAGAAGCCTATTCCCCAATCCGAGTCGACTCCCATACCGCAGCCAGCACAAACCCACCATGATGCTGCTGCTGCCGCCGCCGCCGCTTCCGCCTCCGCCGCCGCTGCTAAGCCCGCGTATGAAGGCTCAAAACCCGCCGACTGGTCGTCCAAGAAGCAACATCCCATCGACACGCTGATCAAGGAGGCCGGCGAGACGTTCGACGAGTTGCTCAAGAGGGAGTCCAAGACGCTGACGGACGCCGCCAAGGCCTACCGCGAGCGCCGCGGTCGCCACCCACCCCCGGGCTTCGACGCCTGGTTTCAGTTCGCCCAGGAACGCGGCGCCGTCATCGTTGAGGACTTCTTCGACCAAATCTACCACGACCTCCGCCCCTTCTGGGGCGTCGAGCCCGCCCGCATTCGCAAGGAGGCGGCCGAGTGGGAGATGGTCATCCAGGTCCGCAAGGGCCGTGCCTCCCGCGAGAGCGACTGGTTCTGGACCATTCACTGGACCGACATGATCAAGACCATCGAGCACCTGCTGCCCGACATGGACATTCCGCTGAACCCCATGGACGAGCCGCGCATGGTCGTGCCCTTCGAGGATATGGAGCAGTACCTGAAGAACGCCGAGCTCGCCCAGGCCCAAGGCATGCCCGACCCGACGCAGGTCGTGAATAAGTTTCAGACGCTGCCCAAGAACAAGAAGGAACTCGACCGCAACGTCAAGGTTCAGAAGAAGCACTGGGACAAAGTAACGAGTATGCAACCCTCCTGTTCTTTCTCCCAATCCACAAACGTGGATCCAAATCTGACCCGCACTCGCAGAACAGTTCTGGCTCATCGCCCGCCGCGGGTGCCCCCCCGATAGCCCGGCCCGGCTGGCCAAGACGCAGGCGACGTTCGACCACCCGCCGACCATCTCGACAAAGTACGCCGCGGCGCACATGCGCGACGGCTTCGTTGCCAACTACACGCTCTCGACGCAGCTCTGCCACCAGCCCGACCTGCAGGGCCTCAACGGCATCTTCATCGAGCCCCTCAGCACCTCGGCGACGCCAGTGCTCTTCCCCATGTTCGGCGGCTCCAAGCTGGCCGTCAACAACGAGATCCTCCTGCCGGCGGCCATGTACTGGACCAGCGAGGAGCGCTTCACCGGCGGCGGCGACCACGGCGGGCCCTGGGCCGAGAAGCGCGACGACGTCCTCTGGCGTGGCGTCGCCACGGGCGGCCGCAACCGCGCGTCCAACTGGCAGGGCTTCCAGCGGCACCGTTTTGTCGCCATGAACAATGGGACCAAGGTAAAGGCCGCCGAGTGGGGCGCGGCCGAGCCCGTCAACTTTGCGCTGCCGGACAGCAGGCTGTACGACGTGGCGGCGCGGGCGTCGGGCGCGCTGGGCGACTGGGTGCGGTCGTGGGCCGACGTCGGCTTCACGGACCTCATGTGCGAGCCCCAGAACGAGGCCGACGGCGGCACGTGCAACTACACGAGCCCGCACTTCGACCTCGTCGACGGCGTCAAGCTCTCTGAGATGTACGACGCCAAGTACCTCCCGGACGTCGACGGCAACAGCTTCTCGGGCCGGTACCTCGCTTTCCTCGGCAGCACGAGCCTGCCGATCAAGGCGACTCTCTGGCGCGAGTGGCACGACAGCCGGCTCGTGGCGTGGAAGCACTTTGTGCCGATGGACAGCCGGTTCGGCGACTACTACGGCATCATGGACTACTTCCTGGGGTACGGCGCCGAGCGGCCCGGTCACGACGCCGAGGCGGAGCGCATCGCGGCCGACGGCAAGGCGTGGGCCGAGAGGGCGCTGCGCCGCGAGGACATGCAGATCTACACCCTGCGGCTGCTGCTCGAGTACGCGCGCGTGACGGACGAGAGGAGGGAGAAGATGGGCTGGGTGGACGACCTGCTGGCGGAGAAGAAGTCGACGTGATTTGACGATAAAAGGGTGTCACTCGGCGGTCAAAGAGTACTACTACTACCGTGAGAATCCCAGAGCTGGGTGAGGGGCGACAGGCGTTATAGGAGTCGAAGGTGGGAGTACCACAAGGTTCTTGTTGTTTTTATGCGCGTGCTAAGGGTTCCCAAAATCATTTTTTTAACGTTATACCATGGGGCTCTTGAACTGGGAGGGGACAAAAAGGTAGAAAACACGGGACATTATCCTCGTCATCATCATCAATACCATAGCTACACTGTACAACAATCGAACAGCAGCTTCCAGCCATGTCTAGCTCGTCATGCGAGGCCAACACGGGCCCACAGCCGAGTGAATTACTGGAAGGGAGGATGTGAGGTTGGCGCGGGTTTCAGCAGACATATTGCACACTGGACAAATTACGGAACACCATTCTTGCTCACACGTTTTTTGTTGGTCGTCACGGCCCATCGAGTTTACTCGGAGCACCCATGCGCGGCACGCCCGTGGGGCACGGTCGGCCTCGAGCGGCTTTGAGCGGCCCGTTCCTCGGTCCTGGCGGAGGCTTCTTCCGAGAGAAGCCGGTGGTTGTCGAGATCCGGGGCAACTGTGTCCCTCCCCCCTCCTTCCCCCCTTCCATGTCGTGGTCACGATCCCGGGGTATTTTTCTTTGGCTCAGTGACCATTCCTTCGCATGCCGAGCGAGGTCATCAGATGGATGCGAGGCGGCACGAGTCAAGAGGTCGAGAGACGGCCTCGGGGGGGGGCGAGGCGGTTTGTTTTACGTAAAGCCAGGGAGAGCCCTTGCTCGTCAAAGTCTGTGTTTTGAGCAGAGGGGGAAGGCCCTCGCCGTAGTGTTTCTGATCTCGCTTTTTTTTTTCTCCCACGCGGCGGCCACACCTCTCGTGGGTGTGGACAAAAAAAGTATACCAGTACGCTGGCCATGCGGTACTGTACTCACTCCGGCTTGCGACGGGAGAAGAGAAGAAGGTCGGCGAGATGGGGGGGTCATGTCATGTCATGGGATCTGTTGCTCCCGATGGCCAATTGATAACAGAAACCGAATTGGAAACGCGAGTGGTCCAGGATTATTGTGTGAGTGGTCGGTCGATGGGACTTTGCGATGGGGTTGGTCTTGTCTAGTCAGTTCCGGGAGAATCTGATGTAAGAGAGTGAGAAAGTCATGGTGGAGCGGTGGAGGGCCTCAAATCAAAGACAGCCAGCCAGATGGCACCGGCAGTCCGACAGCTGGCGGCACACAACCACCAGTGGCAGACAGGCAGGCAGGCAGGCAGGTAGGCACCGTGGGCCGCTGTGCCGATAAGCGATGACCTAACCTGCCTGGGCGATAAGATAAGAGCGAGAGAAAGGACCGAACCTCGAGAAACCGACACCTCGGAAGTCCAAAATGACCGAGACAACAGAAACGAGAGAAGAGAGGCCGCCGTGATGGAGGGAGGGAAGGAAGGAAAGAAGGAAGGAAAGAAGGGGGGGAGAAGCTTCCCCCCTTCATCCTCCTGAAAAGCAAGAAAGAGAAAAAAAAAAAAGATTGTCGCTCAAACAGAAGCGTAATCAAATCCCCCCTTCTTCGCGTCGCCCTGCCATTAGGGAATATCGGAGGAGGGGGATACGGGCGCCCTTTAAATAATGCCTCGCGGAGCCCACCAACACCTGCCGTTAAGTGGTACAGCTCCGAGGGCGCCAGACCCCTAAGTGCAGGTGGTCCAGCGGGGGGATCCACGCCGACAGCGCGCCTCGGGCGGTCACGGGGGGGCCGCTGATGCGCTGGTGCAGCTCGCGTTCCCCTAAGTGCAGGTCTACCCGCGGTGGACACTTTGCGGCTTTTCGCCCAAGGTTCTGTTCTGCACCCAGGTAGGTAGCTAGGTTAGATAGGTATAGTACCTGGGTAGTTGTCTGCTAGGGGCTGTAACGCTGGCGTCATGGCCCCTCAGCATGGGTAGGTACCGTTTGTACGTCGTCGCTGCAGAAAAGTACATGAGGGGCAGTAAATGCTCCGCCATGAGGTAGGTACCTTATCGACGCATGTACTGTACTGTACCGCTACCCGTGATAACGCGCTAGAGGAGACAAAAAGAGATACCCCGCCATCCATCCCACCACCACCACCACCTCCACTACCGCCGCCGCACAGCTTCCGGCCTGCCACCTGCGCGTCTGGAATCTGGAATGCAATGCGCGCGTATCGACGGAACGAGAGAAGCCATGCTCTGCCATCCTCCGCAACCGAGTCAACCCCGGCCTCACTCACGGGTCCTGTCGGTGAAATAATAGCATTTACCTATGTACCTACATACTTTCTGCCCTGGTAGCTGCTGCTGCTCGTTCCGGACGGCATCCCAGATACCCCCATCCATCCATCCATCCATCCATCCGTCGGTCATCATCCCAGCATCTCCGAACTAACACCTGTACGAAGTAACGCGCTTCGAACCACATAACCTTGATCGCCCACCCTGGCTTCCTTTCCTCTTCTTCCTTGTCCTTCCTCTTCTTCATCTACTCCTCCTCCTCCTCCTCCTCCTTCTTCTTCTTCTCCTCTCTTCATCTTCCGTTTCTGCTTCTGCTTCTATCCCTTCGTCATCTTCTTCTTCTCCTTCACTGCCATTCCTCTCGTCAATACCTCTTCCCTCTTCATCCAAAGCCAAAGTCAGCTCTCAGTTCTCAGTTACACCGCCACCACCACCACCACCGTTACCACCAGTCAGCACCCCAGCCAGCGGCGCATCGCCACCATGCATACGTCAATGGTCAAGTCCAAGTTCCTCAGCAACCCCGAGGACCTCGGCGTCGTGGCCGTCGGTTTCTCCGGCGGGCAGGTGAGCTCCCTCCGCCCCTCTCCCATCTCCCCTCCCCCACTCGCGAGCTCTGTTCTCCGTCCCCCTTGGTTGCGATATGACTGACGACGGTCGACTGCAGTGCAAGCCGGGCGTCGACGCCGCCCCCAAGGCCCTCATCGAGTCGGGCCTGCTCACCCAGCTCCGCGACGAGCTCGGCTACCGGCTGCACGGCCACGACGAGGTGCACCTCTACACGGACCTCGTACCGGCCGATGACCCGCCATACCGCAACATGAAGAACCCGCGCGCCGTGTCGGCCGTGACGGAGCGCATCGCCGACCAGGTCTACCAGCAGTCGCGCCTCGGCCGTCTGACCCTCACCCTCGGCGGCGACCACAGCATCGCCATCGGCACCATCGCCGGCTCCGCCCGCGCCACCCGCGAGCGCCTCGGCCGCGAAATCGCCGTCATCTGGGTCGATGCCCACGCCGACATCAACACCCCCGAGACGAGCGGCAGCGGCAACGTCCACGGCATGCCCGTCGCCTTCCTCACCGGCCTCGCCAAGGAGGACCGCCCAGAGTACTTTGGCTGGCTGCGCGACGAGCACCGCCTGAGCCTCAAGAAGCTCGTCTACATTGGCCTGCGCGACGTCGATCCGGGCGAGAAGCGCATCCTGCGCGAAAACGGCATCAAGGCTTTTAGCATGTTTGACATTGACCGGTAGGTTGCTCCTTGTCCACTCCCTCCCTCCCTCCTCTACCTCCGGGAAGTGGGTTTTCCGCGCATTCTTTCCGATGACTAACGTGACCCGCCAGGTACGGCATCGGCCGCGTCATGGAGATGGCGCTGGCGCACATTGGCAGCGACACGCCGATCCACCTGTCGTTCGACGTGGACGCTCTGGACCCGATGTGGGCGCCGTCGACGGGGACGCCGGTGCGCGGGGGCCTGACGTTGCGCGAGGGTGACTACATCTGCGAGTGCGTGCACGAGACGGGCAGTCTCGTGGCGCTGGACCTCGTCGAGGTCAACCCGTCGCTGGCGGCCGAGCAGGAGGGCGCCGCGTCGGAGACGGTGCGCGCGGGCTGCTCGTTGGTGCGCTGCGCCCTGGGCGAGTCGTTGCTGTGATGGACGGCTGTCGGCGACGCGACGGACCGACCAGTATTGACCTGATGAGGGCGACGTTGAGAGAACAAGAGCAGATGCGGAGATTCCCGCAAAGACGGGAAATCCATACAGACAGACACCCACACACGGGGTCTGGGAGACGGAGACGGAGGCTGAGGCGGAGGCAGGGTTCGATTCGGCGCACATATGGTTCGGGACTGCATAGGGAACGGCCGTGGATAGAGGCTCGGTTATGTTTCAGAGAAAGGACGGCGGCCCGGCTTATAAATGAATAATACCAGAGCAATGTTCATTTTTACACAATGCTGTGCTGCCGGTTCTCGGACGGATGCTCGTGTTATGCAACGTGGACGCCGATACAGGGAGGACACACCTCCGGTTCTGCATGTCTAAATTGTTATTCATACCTACCTAGTAACCTACCTTGTGTCGTATCTTGTAAATCTACAAACCCACGTACCCGTCTGTCTGCATGTATGTCTGCACGTCCGTAAGGCAGGGCTGACAGACTGGCTTGGTTACCTGTCACCGACAGCTGTTGGGAAGGAGCGGTGACGGAAGACGGCGGGCCCGGGTGCGTTCCGGTGGCGGAGAAGAAAGGAAGGGAAGGAGGGGAATAAAAGAGGAGCGAAGGACGGAGGGAGGAAGGAGGAAGGGAGCAAGAAGGGAGAAAAGGTGGGCCGAGTCACCGGAGCCCGGGGCGGGGCGGGTGTGCCTGACAGCTGCGGGAAGGGAAGGCGCGGGCCCACTGCAGGTCCTCCGCGCTGGGAAGAAGGAAGGGGAGGAGGTACGACGAGCGAGTCGCTGTTGCCGTTACTATCTGTCGATGTTGCTGCCAATCAATGGCCGGGCTGGAAGGTGGAGGGAGGGGCCATCTTCTCGCCCAGCCATCGCCATTTCTCCCGTTCGCCCAGCCTCCTCTCTCCCGAATCGAGGGGTTTTTTAAACGATATATCCGTACCGCCAAATGTAATCTGTCGCGACCGCGTCAGGGTTTGAATTGGATTTCGCGTTACTCCATTCCTTTTTGTCGGGTCGAGCGTTGTATTTGATCGTCGCACTCTCCCCATCCATCTTCCGTGTGCGAGTGCTGACCGACCTCGACAAACACACCCCCACCCACACTTGCAGCTGCACTTACAGCTGCACTTACACGAAAACGAGTCCCGCCCTCATCGATTATCAGAGTTGCGACCACCGTACCGAAAGCAAGGCGAGACGTGGTATCGGCCCCCGTTTCGAGAGATTCGCCATTGTCTCCATCACTGCCGCATCCCTGGGCTCTCGTCGCAGCCCAACCAGCACCGAACAGCAAGAAAGAACCTCGTGGACAGCAAAAGCAACAAAGGCGACAAGGGTCTGTCTGTCTGTCTACAGCAGTACCTTCGACGTGGCATACGCCCAAAACCCAAACCCTGTCTATCAGCCATCAGTCCAGCACCGTTCGGATCGAGTCCAATCCCTCGGCCGCCCGCCCACCGCACCGACATTGACAACACGGTCAAAACGCACCGTCCAGCCATCCACCAATCGTCCCCTCTTCATCATCCCGTTTAAACTCGACGGGCCGCTGCCACGCTGACGGGACGAACCAACGGACGAGCGGAATAAACCCCCCTCTTCTCGACCTTTCTCCCTCACCGGACGAATTGCAACAGCCCCAACTCTCCAGTCCATCCCATCCAATCCACCCGTCTCGCGCGCTACTGCTGCTGTCGTACCTGCGTTTACTTGTTTGTCCGAGACAAAAAGTACCGTACTTCGCCGAACATCACTTCCCTATCTCTCTCTCTCTCTCTCTCTCTCTCTCTCGCGAAACCCAAACACGCCCAAAACTAAGCCGCTGACGAGTCACTTCGCCCATTGCGCCGCCTTCGTCGTCGGCGCATAACCGTGCATAATCTCCATCATCTTGGGCTGCGACTCTCGGACGGTCCGGCGGCGATAGCGTGCTGCCCAGCCCTGCCTAACATCGACATCGCCTCGCCTTGAGCCCGAAGCCCGGATCGCGCGCGCTTCTCTTTGCGGCGTCTCCCCGCCTTCCCCGCCATCTGACGGATTGACTCGATACGTCACCTCGCCCGCATTGTCCGTGGGTGATTCCGGACCGACGGTTTGAATATCGACCCCTGCGAGCACTCACCGATTGAACTGCATTCTCCACCGCCGAACTCGAACGAACTTGCACCACGGCAGGCGCACCTCGCCTTCATCGACCACCTTCAATCGAGCCGCACGGCAGATACATCCCCCCCAAAGCGCCCACGATGGTGGCCTCCACAGTGACGGACAGCTCCTACTACGAGCGGCGCGTCGTCGAGCGCGTCCACCGCTACCAGTGGCCCGGCATCCAGCTCAACCTCTGGATCCTTGTCATGCTCGTCGCCTCCTGCCTCATCATCGGCGTCTTCGCCTCCTTCATCGACATCCAGCACCAGCTTCTCCTCCCTATCCCCTGGTACTTCCCCTACTACATCACCGTCTCCTCCCTCGTCATCCTCTTCATCGGCCTCCTGCTCTGGCTCGTCTACCAGCGCCGCCTGCTGCCCGCCATTGTCATGATCGGCGCCTTCATCCTCTTCATCCTCTGGTTCGTCGGCCTCGTCGTCGTCAGCATCCAGCTCTGGGGGCCTGACGGCTCCGTCTCGAGCAACTGTAATCTCGCAGTCTTCAACCGCGACCCCACCGGCCAGAGCCTCGACACACTCGCTTGGCTGCAACAGCGGAGTATATGTGAGTATTTTTTGTCTCTGTCTTTGGATCTTGGCACTCTGGCCTGCTTCTTCAACGACCGAGTTTGCTGACAAGGTGATGCAGGCCAAGCATGGCAGGCCGTCTTCTCCTTCGCCCTCGTCGGCGCCATCTTCCTACTGTGGATTATGGTCATGGCGTACCAGGTGTTTGCCAACTCATGATAACGGAGGCTACGGGGTGGTGTGCTCCCCGCGGTGGTTACTCTGCACACTCACAACCACTAGCGCTGCCGCCATACGTGTTTCGTTGGCCTCCCGGGGCTGAGCGCGTTTTCCCGCCTTTTCTTTTTGATCGTTTTCCCAACATATACCGCCCGACGACATACGTCCAAGACATACGTCCAAGACATACATCCAAGACATACATCCAAGACATACGCTCTCCGATGCTACATACGCGACACCTGGGCCCAAGGAAACGGCGTGGAGACTAATTTACGAGGACACGTTTTACGTCTGTAATGAAGAGGTTTTTTCCGGGGTTTTATTTTTATTATTTTTATTTGCCTTGGAGCGGTTGCATCTACCGGCGTTTTGCGGGCTTGCGAGTCCTGATATGATTTTGTTTTATTTCTTATTGCGGTGATGATCCAAGAGGGAATTGGCGATGAGAGGATCGGGATGGCCCCAAGCTGTATGATGATGCCTAAGATCGAGCAGCAGGCAGATGGATTGGATTCGAGAGTCCCGTGTAGGAGAAGACGGTGAGCAAAGTGACAGTGAAACGGCCGCGAGATCTCTGATATCCGGCGTTGCTTGTAATCAGACAATGTTTTGCACGACTCGCAATCTCCCCCCGTCGCTTGAGTGACGCCCTGCTGGGATGGACGTTTGACGTCCCGGCCGCAAATGGTGCAATACTCGCTGGGTCGGGGCAACAACGGCCGAACCGTGGATCGAGTGGTGTCTTGAATTCAATAAGCAGCCAACGCCCTGTTTTGGTCGCGGAACTTACCAATACGTGCGTGGTTCTAAGAGGCCATGTATGGCAAGGGACAAGAGTGAAATCGAAGATGATGACGCGGCAGGAGACCACACCGAGCGGCTGGGAGTTCGCTCGTCCCAAACCATTCTGCCCCCCCACCGGCCGTGAGCCATCCGATCACCTCGGCAAACACGTCGCTCGCGTCTTCGAACGTGTACGCAAGCCTTCCTCCCCCCCCCCCCCCCGCGCCAGCTTTTGTTCTTTGCCAATGATCAAGTTTTGTGTGGTCTTAGAAAAAAAAAAAAAACTTCCTTGGACCGCTCCGATCCGGCAAACACGGAGCGACGATCCGGGGCCGACGAGGACGGCCCCCCCACCACTGCCACCAACGTGCGCAAACTCGGTTGCCAGGGTTGCTCGGCCGCACCCGTACGGCCATCGTGGAGGGGACAGGCGGAACACTTCGGCGCGGAGCCTCCCTTTGCTTTTTCGACAAGAGTTTTAGGGGGTCCCAAAGCCATACAGAACGGGGGCGTCTCCGGCTGGGGCCTCCTGGGATGATGGAGGGCCCGGAATAGCTTCCCTGCAAAGAAAACGTCGTGACCCACTAGAGGAACGGAGGGCGGATAGAACCGCGTCGTGTGAGAGTATTGTGTTGGTGCTGATGCGGTCTTGTTCGGCGCCACGTCGTTCTAATGAGCAGCACGCATCGTACAATCCACACTGCCACGTCGACTTTGGAGACTGCTGAGGAATGTACGAGTGGTTGTTGGGGGGGTGCGCACATCTGATTTGTCGCTGCCGATGAATGTGCGGTGCCCGTGAAGCTACCTACCGGTAGACCGATGCTAGTGCGTGCCAAGTCACCGAGGGTGTCAGTCAGTCTTCTTTAACGGCTACTGGTTTATAGCATTCTGTTGGTTCTACCTGTCACATCATGTCGTATGCCTCTCTCTGGTTCCAATGCACATATATATGCGAGAGCTTCGCCTCTAGTACTAGGTCAACTTATCTCGCGCATCGTGGTCCGCCATGTGTTGTGTTGCGTATGGGTTGGTGCACATAAGCGCCGACGATTGGGGGGGGGGACGGTGTTTGATGCGGTGCGCGGCTCTCGTCCATGAAAGGACCGTGTCTGAGACCCTGCTGGAAAGGTCGGGCCTTTGCTGCAGCATCACGGCGCTTCAGCGATATGTCCCTTTGCCCGACGGTGATTCTGGTTACCGGGGCCTCTCGGACGACATCGGCTCCGGAAAGGCATCGTCGGTTCGTGGTCGCAGCAGATCCTCCTTCAAGCCCACTGGTTGCGACTAGCCATCATCTCGGCGTTGCGTGGGAATTGCCGTCCCTGGCCGCCTTGCAAACATATGTCGAGTTTCACGGCGGGTATGGTCGTATAAGATGTGTGTGGCAGGTCGGCGATTGACAGCGGTTCAAAAGACATGCACACATGATGCCGGGCTGAGGGATTCCTCTCGGATGCTTCCTCGAGGTCCCGCGTATGTAGCAGCTATTTTCAAGTGAAGTATCGATGATATCAATGGTCAACAAGGCTCTGCAGGTGTCATCTCCGCTGCGGGTACAATTGCCGCCCGAGTCCATCGTCATGATCATCGATCGTCACATGCTGCCCCCCCCCCCCCCCGACCGTCCACATGTGCGACACGACCACGCGACCGGGAAACCATTCCCCGTGCTCTTCTGACGTACCTAGCAGCCACCCAAGTCTCGGATCCCCAGGCGAACACGGACCGTGAATTGTTCGGGCTACCCTTCCCCCACTCCCCTCCCCAAGAGTCGTGGGTTTCGCCCCCCCCGGCGTCGAGCTTCAGCGATGATGTGCTTTGCTCTGGCGTTAGTTGGCCTTGCCAGGCCCGGGAGAACGAGCGGAAAACCGGATGCGTGCCCCTCGGGTTGCTAAACTAGCCATGCGCGGGTGCAAGGCACGCCATCCAACATCCAGGCTCTTTCGCCAAGAGAGTCTCAGGACGATCTCGGGAGGAAAGGCAGTATGTACGATACCCCTTTTTCTTGGCGCCGTGAGTCTTTTCTTAGAACACGGAGCTTGGTCGAGCTTGGTTGAGCTTGGTTGAGCTGGCAAGCTTGGATGTCCACTTTCTTTTCGCCTCTTCGTCGTGAGGGGGGGCGGATCGAGAGAAAGGAGGGGAAAACGACAGCAACGGATTGCCACTGCAGAGGCCACGGTCTATCAGGGACCTGGGACTGGGAACCACACATGCACCCCTTGACGGCCCGTTGACGCGAAGGTGGACGCTCCAGACCGGTTTTCCAGACGACCGAAGCTTGGTTTTTTTTGGGTTTTTTGGTGCTGTTCGTCGGCCTTTGGAAGCTCGGGTCGCTGGGATGTCGACCTTTCTTGTCGAGCAGCCAATGTGGAAGGTTGTTAGAACGCAAAGCCTGCAGATTGCGTCGTGATGCGGAGTCAAGGCATGATCCGAGAGAATGATCGCCGCTCAGATAAGGCCCCCCCCTTCTCTACCGTCTCGTGTCGTTTTGTTGGTTCGATGGGTTCGTCAATCGTCCATGGGTGCGAATCGATGGCATCAAAGTGCCGAAGGCATTGGCCGCCGATGACGTAGCGAATCCCGACTGCGCCTTGAAAACTACCTACCTCAGGTGGTGTAAGGCAGGTACGTCTCGTTCCCCGTCCAAAACCGGGAATCTGTGGGGTCGTATGAAGTACGTACTTTTGTATACGCGCAGCTGGCAGGGGAAGAAATCGTCACACATACTCACCTTCTGCGGCGGGATTAGGTCATGGTGGGTAAGTACGATGGGGGTAAGCGGGGGAGGGGTCCTTCCTCGACGACTGCGACTGCGTGCGTTCGTTTTTCCCGGCTTGAGATGACGGAAAGCTTGGCCGTGAGAGGTTGAATGGTGTGAGTAAACGTGTATATAAGGACTGAACAGGTCCTCACTTAAGTTGGATATGATTCAATAAAACCATCAAGCTTACATCAATCATATTTTACAACGATATACAACAAACATCAATCTACCTTCAACCACCTTCCCACTCTACAACCACAATGGATCAGATCAAGAACCTCGCTGGTGGAAGCCACGGCACCTCCAACACTGCCGGCGCTGGCCAGCAGAAGCAGGACCCTGTTGACAAGGGTGAGTTGTCTTGTCTTTTCATTTCACTATAGAGCATCACGGACACGCGTACTGACGTTCACTCCCAAGTTTTCGACTTCGGCTCTAAGAAGGCAGGCCACGACCTCAGCCCCAGCACCGACGAGAAGATTACCGATGCCGGCCGCGGCATCTACGAGAAGGTGACCGGAAAGAAGGTCAACCCCAAGATCTCCAACTAAATGTACCATTACTGCATCGGGTTTAATGACGACATGGGATTAGTGTCATGAGCGACAGCACTGTAGCATAGAACTACACAAATTAATGACAGACTTGTACTTCTAACTTGAAATGTGCGCATTGCATTTTCTGATATGCTGTATTGCCCGGTCACAGACTACCCCAGGTGCTAGTTTGCGATGGCCGTTGGGACAGCTAATTATTGGCGGAGAGTTCTCGGGGGCGGTAGTTTGTCATGGCCCGTCTGCCAATGCTAAATGACGTCCACTCGGCGCCGGCGCGATGAACAGCACGCAAACGAGTGGACGGTTGGTTGGGACATGGCAATGACGAACACTGTGGGTCACCCTGTGGTCATGTCGCTATCGGGGAGTAATAAATAATGTACTGCATTGTAGGGTCGTCTTGGTAATCATGGTGAGGAATGTTCGCACAAGACGGCGATGTAAAGCAGCAGACCGTGGCCCTGCTTGTCCTTATTTACCTTTATTTCTTGCCCGTCTGTTTTCCAGTGCGTACGAATTGCTTGGGTTGATCTGGGCCTGCCACATGACTATGTGCCCTTATCTCCTGCATCTCGCGGATAGGGAGCACGACTCGACGAGCGCGGCCGACGGATGGACGGGCTGAAGGGCCCCCACTCGGCAGTTATTGTGGGCGGCCGGGCAGATCTGGGTTGTGCCGTCGCCGGGGACTGGCTCGGAGCTCCGTCATTGGCCGGCGGCGTATCTTTCGGATGCACCAAGGTGTTCCCCCGGACGCCCGGAGTCACAAGCAGATGTTTGCTCGTATGAAGTACGGATACGCCATAGGGGGGAGGGAGAAACAACGGGGACACACTTGGAGAGCAGTAGCAGTATACGTAGTACACAAAGGGTTGCTCCGCTAGCACCGTTTTCGCCTGGGTAGCACAGCAACCAGATGAGGGATAGGGGGTGGAAGAGTACGTATCTCACCAGGTACCACTTTAGAGTGAATACAGAGGTGCCTACACGAAAATATGAAGAGCGAAACGAAAAAAAAAAAGTGAAAGGCGGAAAAAACAACGAAAGAAAAGGGAGAAAAAAAAAGGGTGCTACCTACCGGTAGATTCTTGGTCCCTTGGATGGTTTTAGGGGACCGAGCGCAACGACACACCCGGCAAATCGCGTCCCTGCTATGTAATCCTGTCCAATCCAACTCAATCCAATCCATTGATTGCTCCACAGTCACGGCAATTGTACACTACGTGCAGGTGTGATTCTGTACGCAGTATTGCATTTGTACATGTGTTTCTCATCGGATTGGCTGAGTGCACCTGCCTTGCCTCTACACACCCACACCGTCACCGTGCCTTCCCGGCCACATTCTCCGCCAGCCGCACCGCACCGCACCTCCTTTTCTCGACATACAGTAATTACTGCGTGCGCTAAGAGCCCAGACCTCCTTCCAACCCAACGTGGCAGTCGCGCAGTCGAAGTCAGCCCAAAGAAGAAAGGACAATCCAAGGTAGGTACCTACCTGCTCTCTCTCTCTCTCTCTCTCTCTCTCTGCCTCTCTTCCTTTCCCTCTTGCCCAACCGGAACGATACCAACTGCCTGCAGTAGGTACCTTTGTATACTTACTGTACGTCTAATCTCATATATCCTCTGAGGACCACGTTACGTGTACCCTACCTAGGTAGGTAGCGTAGGTACCTAGATAGGTACTTCGGATACCTACCGATGTATCGTGTGCCGGACCGCATCCTCGCGTGGTTCGGCATCCGTGATCCATCGCTCCTCCCATCCCAATACGGCCAGGCCAGGCCACACTTGCATACCACCTACGGATACTTCCACCCGCACATCCTATCCTGCATTGCACCCACGCACAGGCTCCGTGCCACACGTCGCATTCCCGCTCAGATACACCCACCCACGGATGCTGTCAATGGGCTGGGAAAGGGAACGACAGAAAGAAAGAGGAGAAAAGTCTGACAATCACTTCCTAGCGAATAGTCGGCGGCTTTGACTACTACACTCGACTTCATCCGCTAGAGAGCCTCATCGTCAAACGGAACATATCCCGATCCTCCTGATCAACAATATCCCACCACCACCACCATCACCACCTCCTCCTCCTCCTCTTCCTCCTCCGCCGCCGCCGCCGTCGCCGCCGCCACCGCCCACAACTCGACTCATCTCGACTCGAGCCTCGAATCCGAAACGGCCACCCGCCCCCTCGAGAACCGTCGACCGCTCCCCTCGACCAAGACAAAGAAACTTCGTCCTGCTCAGCTAACCGAATGCATCCTCCGACCCGCGCAGCCATCATCCACCATGGAACCTGAGGAGAACCGGCCTTCGAGCCCATCCGCACGCGACGGCCACCAAAACAACGCCGATAACCGCCCGACCACCGCGCGCCGTGTCGAAGACGACAACCAAGACGATTCTTCGCGCCTCGATCCTCCCGAAAACACTGCCGTTTCCACTGCCGCCTCCCCTGCTCACCAGTCGCAAAACAACAGTACCCCGACCAAGGTCCCCTCCAACGACGATGGGCCTGGTCAAGAACACAGCCATAACCTCGACCGCGACATCGAAACCGATCCAGACTCTGGCCGCAAGACCCCCCTTTCCAAGCCCGCTGCCGGCCCCGATCCCTCAGACGAATCCATGCTCCCTCCCCCGCGACCCCAAACCTCTGCTGTCCCCGACACCAGCTTCATCGAGGGTCCCACCTTTGACGACTCTCGTCATGGCGACTCCCTGGCCGAGTCCGCCGTCCGCGCTCATCTCCAGGACGTAGAGTCGAGCTTCGTCTCCCGTCTCTCTCCTATCCCCACCATAACCCACGAGGGCACCGACGACACATACCTCTTCGACGGCGCCGCTTCGTCCGCAAGGTCCCCTGCACCCACGAGACGGCCCCCTGCCAGTCCCAGTCCCAGCCCCCGGCCAAGGCCCGAACCGAACCACCACGACGAGTCGGCCGTCTCCAACATGAACAGTCTCTCCGAGCTGCGGCCCCAGGACTCCGCCTCCGCCGACGTCTCCAACACGACATCCTCCCTCGAAAACATGTCCTCGTCGCCCGCCGCCGCAGCCGCCGCCCGCACCATCTCCAGGACATTGTCCAGCGCCAGCGCCCGCACCGACAAGCTATCACTCGCGCCCAGCCCGGCCGAGCACACCGATGACGAGCCTTCTTTTTCTCGCGCAGAGTCCCCCACTGGTTCCGCCTCCACCACCTTGCGGAGCAGACGGTCCGACGGAAGCCTTCGCGGCGACCCCGTCGATGCCGGCAGCACACCGGGACATGCCCTAAGCTACGGCACGCGGCCCAAGTATCTGCGAAGCCGCGGCACCAGCCAGCGCTCCTCCGTCTCCTCCTTCGTCACAAACCCGGATACCCACGATGATCTTGAGAGTGAAGACACCGCCAACCTGGGCGTCGACTTTGCTATGCATTCGGGCGGCGCTGCCACCACGTCGAGTCTGCCCCGCAGCCTCAGCAGCATACTGTCGCGTTCCGTAAGCATGGGCAGCATGGTTTCCGGTATGGACGACCCGGACCCGCTGCCCAACCAGCTCGAGACGCTCGAAGAGGCCGAGAGCGGCTTCACGCCACGGCGACCGAGGCGAAACGAGGACCTCCTCGCCACGCCGAAACCTTCTAAAGAGAACCTCACCGCCCCCACAGACACTGTTATCGCCCGGCACGTTAGGAACGTGCATGTGCCCGAGTCCCTGGCCAAGGAATACAGAACCAAGAGCGGCTTCGTAACGCCCCGGAAACCATCAGACATGCCCCTTGGCGCGTCTACGAGATCGGGTAAGAACCTGACGCTCAAGGAGCAGAGCAGCACCATCGAGCGCCTGTCCAAGGAGAATTTCGACCTCAAGCTCAAGGTCATGTTCCTCAGCGACCGCCTCGACAAGCTGTCCGAGGAGGGTGTTAAGGAGATGATCTCGGAGAACGTCGAGCTCAAGACGAACCTAGCCGTCATCCAGCGCGACAACAAGGCACTGCGGAGGAGAGTAAAAGAGCTAGAGAAGCAGCTCAAGGAGGACCAGGACCGACCCGGCACGGCCAAGAGCGGCGGCTCGTCCAACGACAGCTCTTCCGACCAGGACGCCCACGAGCGCGAGGAGGAGCTCATCTACTTGCGCGAACGCGTCGAGGAGTACGTCACCGAGATCGAAAGGCTTCGCAACGACAGCATGGCAAAGGAGGCAGAGAAGCGCAAGCTCAGCGAGGTCGTCAGGTCGCTGGGGGAAAGGACGAGCGGCAACCTCGGAAGCCAGGAGGAGGCGGATGTCTGGAAGGATCTCCTCGAGCAGGAGACGGCCCGACGCGAGCAGTCTGACGAAGACAATCGCAAGCTCCGCGACGAAATCTTCCGTATGAAACAGGAAATGAGCAGTGGTCACGGCGGCCTGCACCACACGACCAACATCTACAACATCACCAAGAAACCCAGACAGACGTCGCCCAGCCGCCCCGTGTCTGGCCTCTCGGGAGACCACGAGACGAACGGCGGTTTCAGTGCCGCCAGCACGTTGGTCGAGGAGCTGCGTAGGGAGAGTGAGCAGCTGCGTCACGAGAACGCCGAGCTGCGACGTGAAGTCGGCGCGCAGACCTCCATGCTTACGTCGAGGAACCGCGAAAAGGAGCGTCTTTACCAGGAGATTGAGGATCTCAAGATGGCACAACGGCGGGGTGGCCCTGCGCCGTCGACAATTGACTCTCTTCTGGATCGTTCGGCATCGCGGGCCGGTACACATCACAGGTCCATGTCACGTGTGAGCGCCGGCAGGACTCAAATAACAGAGGTTGACGAGCTGGAGCGCGAGGAGCTCGAGAACAAGCTCGCCGAGACGCGCGACAAGATTAGTGAGATCAAATTGCAGAACCAGGAACTCCAACGAGAGCTAGAGGGGTGCATGGCCGACTTTGAGACCGCGGTCGAGGGCAAGAGGGAGGCAGAGGAGATTGCCGTTGCCCTACAGGAGGACCTCGACAACGCCATGAACGACCTTGTGGCACTCCAGGCCGAGCGGGACGAGGCGCTTAGGGAGCAAGCCGACATGGAGACGGAGTTTGAGGCTCTGCGGAAAGAGGCACAGGAGGAGATTGACGCCCTCGAAGGCGAGGCCGACCAGCGGAACGACGAGATCCAGAGACTCCAGCTCGAGCTGAACGACAGAACTGAAAACTTTGACGCACTGCAGGAGGAGATGCGTAAGATGAGCGAGGCCCTGGTGGGGCTGGAGGACGAGCAAGCCGCCAAGATCCGCAGGATACAGCAGCTGGAGCAAGAGCTCGCGGACGCTAACAAGGAGTCCGAGGAGCTCGAGAACAAGCTGCTCGAGTCGAACGACAAGGCGCAGCGGCTCAGCGTGCAACAAGAGTCCAGCCAGGGCGAGATCGCCTTCCTCCGCGAGGAGCAGGAAGGTGACAAGATCCGCATCGGCGATCTCGAAGCCGCCCTCGCCAACACCGAGCAGAGCTTGCGTGACGAGCGCGACCGGGTCAAGGAGCTCGAGCAACGCCTTGCGACGGAGCGCCGGCAGCACGAGATGGTCTCCAACCAGGAGAAGGAAGAGGTGCAGCAGTTCGTGAACGAACTCAATCGCGAAATGTCGGCGGCCAAAGACGAAGCCCGCAGGTTGCGTAAGAGTCTTACCTCGCGCGAAGTCGAAGCAACCGAGTGGAAGGAACGGCTCATGGAGCTTGAGAACAATCTCAGAGAGGCACTGGGCGATCTTAACGGGACACGTTCCAGCCTACTCAAGGTGAGCGAGACGCGAGGCTCTACACGTGTGATTTTCGTGCCACTAACGAGGAGGTGGAAATACAGTCGATTGCCAAGCTTCAGCGCGAGCTCGAGAATACGGTCCGCGAGCTGGACACCACCAAGGCGTCGCTCGTCGAGAAGGACCGTCTCATCAAGCAGCGCGACGCGCTGCTTGAATCACACGGATTGGAAGCCCGCAAACTCGCGGGAGAGCTCGAGAAGGAGAGGCAGGCTCACCGCACGACGAGGAACCAGTTCGAGACGTTCCAGACGAGGCACGTTCACGTTTCCAATACGGCCAGCACTCAAGAGCAACGCATCTCGGAGCTCGAGTCGGCGCGTGCCCAGGATAAGAAGAGGATATCGCAGCTCGAGACGTCGTTCAAGGACCAGCTCACGGAGCGAAACAACCTGCTACTGGTGCTGTGGACGCGGCTCTCGGCCCTGTGCGGCACCGATTGGGCCCACGACAACAGCCTCATCAACGGACGTGCCCTGCCCTCACTTGAGGCCGTGGCCACGATGCTGCCCGGCTTCAGCAAAAACCTCATGGCGGCGGTCAAGACGATCGAGACAATGATCGGCGGTTTCTCGTCACGCATCAAGGGTGTGGAGCGGGACCTGTGGCGCGAGTACCAGAGTCTCGAGACCAACCTCGAGACCCGGACGAAGAAGCTAGAGCGGCTAGAGACGATTGTCCGCAACAGTATGACGTCGGGGACTCTCGGGTCGTACGAGCAGGCCAGGATGGCGCGCTTGGAGGACGCCTACCGCCAGCTCAAGGTGGAAAACGCAACGCTGCGGACAGCCCAAGACGTCAGAACCCGAGCCGCTTACTCGGCAACCAACGACCCCAGCGCGGCGGTCCCCGACCCCGCCAGCGGTAGCCCCTCGCCGTCCGTCCCCACTGGGCCTCGAGAGCGTGAACGGAAGAGCCGCAAGGGCGACCGGGCGCCGACGATGACGCGCAGCGTCTCGGGCCACACGGTGACGACGCCCGGCTCCGTCAACCAGAACCCATATGAAAACACTCTGGCAGAGAGGGAGCCGACGGACAACCGATGGATCTTTAAGCTGCGCGACCTCGAGAATAAGCTCAAGGCAGAGCGCGAAGGACGTTCGCAGGACCGTAATGCGGCCAGGCAGCGGCTGGGCGGGCTCGAGACGGAGAACCGCGATCTCAGGAGCGAAGTGAGTCGCATACGCAGGGCCAACGGGCAACTGGGAGACAGCTGACGGGGGGAGGCGAGGAGGTGAAGGGATGAAGTCCGTTTCGTTTGTATCATTTCACCATCTGTATCAACATCAGAAAGCCGGAGTGGGCGGGCGACTTGTTCTTTTGTTTCTTGTGCCTTTTTTTCCCCTTTCCTTTTTCTTTTCCTTTCAGCATCTGTAACGTCAGCAACGAAGGATGGTCTTTGCTGGGGATTTGACGGAGTTTGCGCGGACAGGCCAGGCCTCCTTTTGGGTACGATAGTCTAATACCAAAGCCTCTGTCTGGCGTTATTTGGCAGGTCGGACGGACCACGGATATATATTTATATGTATACATATACTATGTACATGTCGCCCTGGCGACGATAGCATCCCAAAGTCGGTCACGCAGCCATCCCAAGCCCGTTGAACCATCGGGGTTCCCTCCGCATCTCTCCGCATCGACCCCACCGCCCATACCACCATTTATCGCAAAATGATTTGTCCAAGGCCGGCTTAGCCCGGGAACCTGGGGATGATGCATGTCATCATGTGGGCGATCCCTAAGCGTCCCCAACATGTCGGGTGGGCGGGGCTTGTCCGCCTCCCCCCACGATGGATGCCGGACGACGGTAGGCTCTGCATGTCTGGCATCGGGATGGCCGGCTTCAGAAGCCCGACGTTGGCTTGATTAAAGACACTGGAGGGTGGTCGTCTTGTTGGATATAATAGACGGGTTGGCTCTTCTGCGATGGCGAGTCTGTATATCTTGGAGAGCATACGTAAGTTGTTGGGCTTTGGTGTTTTGATATACCCTGCATACTTGAACCTTCTTGTTAGTACCTGCCAGCCCTCGGTCGAATATCGCTGGCCGTTTGTTGTTATTGAGAAATTCGGAAGGCCGAGTTACACGGCGCCCAGCCGCTAAATCTGATGCTCTTCGGCACAGAGCTCGTTTGTTTTACCATCAGGAACACATCCTACGGGGCGCCATACCATAGAATCATGTCCGGCCTCGCCGTCGTTTCCCGCCTCCGGCCCCAGCGGCGCAGCGTTATGACGATGGGCGCCGCGGTCGCGGCACACCACGGGCCCAAGAAGGAGGGCGACATCTCGTCCGTCTTCGTCTCCCTCTCGGGCGCCGAGCGGGCGCCCCTCCCCGACCGTTTCCGCGCTCTCAAGCGGGACCTTGTCGCAGGGCGCGAGGTCGCCGTCGCGCGTTCCTGGGGCCGCCTGCTGCGCGCGCTGCGGGAGGAGAACGAGGTCGTCCGGGTCGCGGGACCGGCCGTGATCCCCAGCGTCGAATTCCGGGACCTGGACGCGGGCGTGGCGCGGCTGCGGGATGAGATCCGCAAGAGGGGCGCCTTGGTGGTTCGGGGCGTCGTCGACGAGGCCGAGGCGAGGGCGTATAAGGACGAGATCGAGGCATACGTGCGTAGGAACCCATCCACCAGGGGTGAGTGTCAAGTACCCCCCCCCCCCCCCCCTCTCCCCCGTGTCACCTTTTCCGTTCCACGGTTACTCAACCTTGGCTGACACCGCACGAAACCAGCCTTCCCACCGGATAACCCACAGGTCTACGAGCTTTACTGGTCCCTCCCGCAGCTCCGGGCGCGGGCGCACCCCAACATGTTGACGACGCAGGCGACGCTGATGCGCGAGCTCTGGCACGCGTCGCCAGACGCCGCCATCTCAATGCAGCCCCTGACGTACGCCGACCGCCTGCGCATCCGGCAGCCCGGCGACGCGACCTTTGCCCTCGGCCCGCACGTCGACGGTGGGTCCGTGGAGCGGTGGGAGCGGGACGGGTACGGCCGCGGGAGCGGCGGTCTCGGGCTCCGCGGCCCTTACGACGCCGTCTTCCGCGGCGAATGGGAGACCTACGACCCGTGGGACGCGACGGCGCGCGTCGTGGCCGTGCAGGACCTGTACAACGGCGCCGGCGCGTGTAGCATGTTCCGCATGTTCCAGGGGTGGCTGAGCATGAGCGCGTGCGGTCCGCACGAGGGCACGCTGCTGGTGAACCCGCTCGTGAGGCTCTCGACGGCGTACTTCCTTCTGCGGCCGTTCTTCCGGCCGCGGCGGGAGGTCCGGGAGATGATGGCGTCCGGCTGGGCCGCCGAGGGCTTCCTGGCAGAGGACAACTGGGTCTTTACGGGCGGGGAGGCGATGAGCAGCGAGCTGCAGGGAGCGACGCCGGGCCACGGGCAGGAGCTGAGCGACGCGCTGCACCCGCACCTGGAGCTCGGCGGCGGCACCATGGTGCATATCCCGCGGATCCGGCCCGGGGATTACGTCGCGTGGCACGGGGACCAGGTCCACGCCGTGGACGCGGTGCACCGCGGCGCGGGGGACTCGAGCGTGCTGTACGTGCCCGTGTGCCCGGTGACGGACCTCAACGTCGCGTGCCTGGCGCGGCAGCGGGAGGCCTTCCGCCTGGGCCTGCCGGGGCCGGACTTCCCCGGCGGCAAAGGGGAGAGCGAGCACGTCGGGCGGCCCGGGGAGGAGGTCGTCCGGGGCGTCGAGGCGAGGCGGGCGATGGGGCTGGAGAGGCTGCTGCCGGTCGCGGGGGGAGGGGGACACGGCGAGCGAGACCTGATTGACAGGGCGAACCGGGTACTGGGGTTCTGAGATTGGCTGAGATCGGGGGTGAGGTTTGCGGAATGTAAGGGGGGGGTGATGTCGAGGAATTGAGTTCGACAGACAGGCAGGCAGGCAGGTAGATAGCGAAGACGCCGGGGAGAACGTACAAGACAAATGTCTTTGATACCGTCGGTGTGTGCGGAATGTAATCTTGACCGTGACAGTGAATGGTGAAACCACGGCGTCCAGTGTCTCGGTACTGCTGGCCGGCGCCGGTGACCAGGGACAAGACAGGGAGGCGTAAACACACGCACGTATCAACTCGGCCGGCGCGAGGCTGGTCGGTCATAGAGTATCTCCATCCGGCACACCGCCATCTCTCACCAGGGTCGGCCGGCACCCCAAGAATGTGAACCGGTGTCCCTCTCTGATGGCTATCGCCCAGTCCGACCCAGAAATGTGAGACCGCAACTCCTATATGATTCGTAATCCAAGTACATTTGTATAACCGGGGTATCTAAACCCAATCCCTTGCTCGCGACCTCGACCTCTCCCTGCCGCCCTGGCACACGCCTCCCCTCACGAATCCGTTGCCCTCTTGCGCAGGATCCAACCGTAGTAATCAAACGCGCTCTCCCCGCCCTCCAGCACCTCCATGTCGATGTCCCACGACGCCCCCGCGGCCTCGAGCGACGGCCGGATGAAGTGCGGCTGGCGGTAGGTGACGTAGAGGAAGACGCCGCCGCCTGGCCGCAGGGCGCGGTGGACCTCGCGCAGGTAGCGGGCCGTGTTGTCGCGCACGTCCGGGGGCGGCGACCACGGGCTGCCGTGGATCATGGCGTCCATGGTGCCCTTGTCGAAGGCGAAGTCGACGGAGCCCGTGGGCGCGGCGTCGGGCATGTCGCGGACGTCGGCCCAGCGCCACTCGATGGCGCCGCCGCCGGCGACGGCGGCGTGGCGCGCGGCCATGAGGTCGACGACGACGGTGGAGAAGTCGAGGCACAGCTGGTTCCGGTAGCCGCGCTCGGCGAGGTCGGCGGGGATGGTCTTGGCGGTGTAAGCGTGTGGGTGTGTGTTTGGGTGTGGGTGTGTGAGTGTGGAAGATGAGTTCAGAAGGTGGGATGAGTTTGTGATGTGAGTTGATACAATGGGTAGAGGGAATGAGTGAGTGAGTGAGTGCAAGGGGTCGGCAACGAGCTTACACTATCGCCGGACCCGAGGTGCATGATGCGCGGCGCCGACTCGGGGGGCCTCTGGGAGAAGAGATGCCTCTGGAAGAAGGGCTCGAGGGCGGCAAAGGTACGGAACCACTCGTGCGTCGGGTTCGAGCCGTCCGACTTCGTGTAGCGCTCGTTCCAGAACTCTGGCGTGGCGAGGGCCTCGGCCTCGCTGGGTTCGGCCATCTCTTGCGAGGTGGATGAGTGGGCGGGGAGGGATGAGTGGTGAGTGGTGAGTAAACTGTTTGCTATGAGACGAGCACGCGGCGGGTGAGCGTGAGGGTGCCGTATTGATGAGCCGACGATGAGTGAGTGAGTTCGAGTGTGTGCATGGAGGGGTAAAAAATAGAAAAAAAAAAAAAAAAAAAAGTCGGTGATGGTGGGGGCGGGGCACTTTGGAATTGAAGACTTCGATTGGCTGCAAACGGACAGCTGTGACCCTGGATCCTCCGGTCGCGATCGTCAAGTGAGGGGGTTCACGATGAGATTGATAAGGATGTTGACGATGCTCGTGATGTCTATCTTGGTGATGAAGATGGGCGGTAACTTGGACTCAGTAACACACCCGTTCTGAGACTGACTGTCCGCTTGCTCCATCATTCTTCACTGCCAACTTCTCTTTCAGTTGGTCTCTCTCATCGGTCCTGAAACAAACCCGTCGCATGCATAATCAGACGCCGTCATCAGCGGCGAGTCATGGCACGGCATCGCGAGGCTTCGAGCTCCCCGAGGCGATGCTTCGCGTGCCAGCTAGCGTCCCCGCCATGGAGTCCACGTGGGTTGGGCATCTCAAACATCATCGTCACTATTGGCCCAGTTCTCAAGTCACTTTCTTGTTATGCAGGCGGGAATGACATCAACTCGCGCATCTGGTGTTGCTGACTCGCTCTATTTATCATCTCATCTAGTGTGCTCTGTGCTTTTTTTCTTTTCTTTTCGCATCCTTCGATGCTCCAATCCCAGAAATCCCTTCCGGGCGCCATCCTGTGACGAATATTTTCCTCCTCTCACCACAGTCATGTTTTCCCTCCCCGGGTTTACTGCTGCTGCTGCTGCTTCTGGTGCGCCTCGACGAAGGGACCCATGAAGGGGCTGAGGTAGTCGTTCTTGCCGAGCTCGACGCCCTTGGCGCGCAGGATGCAGTAGGCCGTCTGGATGTGGAAGAAGAAGTTGGGCATGCCGTAGGCGACGACGTAGTCGCGGGCGCGGATCTGCATCTCGCCCTTGCCGAAGCCGAGGCCGAGGGGCACGAGGGCGTCGGTGCGGGCCTCGAAGGTCTTGGGGTCGGCCGCCTCGACGACGGCGATGGCCTCCTCGACGCGCTTGCGCAGGTCGCCGAGGCCGGCGAACTCCTTGCCCCAGGCCAGGGGCTCGGTGCCCTGGACGCGGGAGACGATCTTCATGGCGGAGTCGGTGGCGACAAAGTACTGGAACGAGAAGGGGAGCATGTCGACGTTGTCGGCGATCTTCCACTCGAGGATCGAGGCGCCGTCGATGGACTTGTCCGCCGCGTAGGCCTCGGCCTTGCTCAAGAGGTTGAGCAGCGTCTTGAGGCCCGGGAGGAGGAGAGGGACGGTGGCGTCGTGAAGATTGTACGTCATGATTGCGGTTTTGGTGTTTGTGGGTTTGTATATGGTGTGTGGTGTTGGTGTCGTAGTTGTTGTTGTTGTTCGTCAACTAGATGAGCGTGAAGTGGATATTTAAGACGTGGAAGTCATGGAGCTATATATATGTAGAGATCTCGTACGCCCCTGCACCCTCCCCCTCCCAAGACATCTTGGAACTTGGTGGAAACGTAGTCCGCAACGCAACCTCGTACTCGGCCTCGAAAGAGCGGTGGGACGGGTAGCTCAGCCCGGTACACGAGCTCGAGCGAGGTGGGTGCGAGACGGTGATCGGGTGTTTCTGTCGAGTTCGACGAGCGGGTCTCGGTTGACTAATGTCCCGTTACCGGTTGGACAAGACGTAGCAGCCGTGACACCGGCCTTTTGCTGTGTGGCCGGGCCTAACAGATGAGAAGGAGTTTCCATCCCCATCATAATCATCATCATCACCACCATAATCGGATGATCCAAGTCACCAGGATCAACCTCGCCACGTTGAGCCAGTCCTTGGTCCTCCACGGGACGCCGCCCGCTTGTATCTGACGAGCCAATAATACATGCGGACAGGGAGGGAGGGGAGAGTGGAGGGCGGAAACACACACACACACACAAAGACGCACGGTTAACCGACACAGGAGGTAACAGACACAAATCAGTGACAGACACAAGAGGTGGCAGAAACGGGGTCGAGTGCCACTTGGAGTAAGATCGCTTGCATCCTGGCTGGGCCTCGACCAAGAGTCCCCGCGAAGCTGACAAATGCGAAATGCTCGCCCGTCCTTTTCATCCGCCCTTTTCATCCGCCCTTTCATTCCCTGTCTGATCCTCCGGCGGACGTACGCAGAGCCCGCTGTCAATTCGTTGTCGAACAAGCGGCTGGGGCGGAATTTGCGTCCGAGCCGCAGCGAATTCCGGACCCCCGCTGACGGAGGATGGCGCTGATAAATCGACCAGAAAACAAGGCTCCAGAAGAAACAGTGGGGTGCTGTGTGAAGCATGCAGATGTCACTGGCAATATGTTTCCCCCCCTCTCATATTCTCCAGATGAGACCAGATAGCGCTGATGAGACGACGACCGATCGCCTCGTGGCACACGTCAGAGACGGCCAATCGGGGGTTTCCGTAAACGAGAGCCCCAGAAGCTTAAACCAACGATGGAAAACCAGGTTGAATTGAGGGTTCATTGACGGACTCGTCATGTTGCGAGTTGATTGCGTGATTCTATCGCGGCTGCGCGGCGAGAAGGGCGTCTGCTCGCGGCTCCTTGGGGGAGGGGAGGGGGAGGGTGGCAAGATTCCTCGACTAGTGCCGCCCGCCATACTGCAGACTGTACGAATAAGGGATGAAACAACAGCGCGGGGTCAGGTTGCAGAGACGACCAAGCAGGAAAATAACGCTGCTTTGTAATCAGGTGATGGAAATGGACCTGAAATCCGTGCCATCGGACGAAACCGGCACAATTCCGCTCTGACCGCCTCCGGCGCCGCTCATTCGGCCGGCCCGTCCCGGTCACACCACAGCTTTAGCGTCGTTCCCATGGCTTTTCGTTTCTGATGTTTTGACGGATGCTCGCTCTAGCGTCATGTACCTGTGTTTGTGGTCCGCCGTGGACGGCATGCCTTGGTGCGGTCGCCTGGTGCGGCATCACTCGGTTGCGAGCTGAAGCCGAGAGGCCCTGCCTGCTATTGCTAATCAATAATCCAACACTGCGAGACGAGGACGTGCTGCGTACCTAAGCAGCTTTTCTCGCTGGGACCTACTGTCCTCTCGATGACACAACGGTGGTAGCATCGTCTGGGCGGCCTCTATCTATGTCTCTACCGGTCCTAGCAGCAGGCGCTGAATTGTTAGTCCATCGGTGGTGCTTTCATCTGGCCCGGTTTGTCCAAGCAGTCGATTTTGATACACATCTGTAGCTACGGCACTGAGGAGCACAGAAACCAAGAAAAATAAATACCGCAATTCAGCAAAAAATGATCTTCAAGAGGGAACAAGAGTTAGGACATGCCATTTTACCCCATATCCTCATCCTCGCGCTCGGCGCGCGAAAATGACGCGAAAATGCCACGTCCGGGGTGTCGCTTTCAACAATAATTACTGCTGAGATTAGTCAAGACGCACCCGAGCCCCACGCACCTAGGGTGCCTTGGATGCCTTTCATACACTGCATACTGCGTACGAATAGCAATATCGAAAGGAAGAAGAAGAAAGTAACATACCCTCTCCCCCCGCCGTCATGCCTCATGAGTGCATTTCCCCTGGCCGGTGATACTGGCCTGGCCACTCGGCTTCTTCTGTTTGTCTCCCGAACTCGGAGGTGATGACGCTAGCGAGCTGGAAGCATCTCCGTCCGTCCACCTGAACTTTGCACCTCGCCCCGCGATATTTCAAAGCCGTTGCTGCCCAGCATCAGACCGTGGTAGGCATCGACCGCCGGGCACGGCGTCACTTGACTATATTCAGTGAGCTTCTAGTCTTCCCTATTTGACTTGATGGACTGTGTTTTCCCCATCATGTTTTTGTATCATCGTGTGTGAGTTCGACCATAAGAGGTGCCACAGTTCATCAGCATCATCAATAGGCCTCGTCCTCTTTTTACATTCTTGTCAGAAGCCCCGGTCCACAGCAGATACTTTGCATAGCTCGTGAAAGTTGTCCAGCAAAACTACGATGCCCTGCAGATTATGGATGAAAAGGGTTGGTGGAGAGGGGATGCAGGGGAAGCTTGCCCGAACTTCGCAGCTTTCTTTTTCTAGGGCCCGACCCAACACACAGCTTTCAAATGCATTGGCGTGGGCTGCTGTGACATGCAACGATGCAAAATAAACCTCACGGAAATTCCCTACTCGATAGATAATCTTCACAGCTATCTGTTTGTAGACGCGCGAGTGTGTGCCGTAATATGACGAAGCCGAGTGGTTTCGTAGGCACATCAGTGGTGCTCGTCCATTCATGCCACGGCATCGAGAACCTGCTCGGGGACGATCAGCCCAGCTGGTCATCAGGTTTTCTGACCGACGTCGGCCATCAAGCACCCGGCCATTCAAGTATGTTCAGCGGATGCGCTGTCATCCCACAAAGTCTTTCGGGTAGGAAAATCCAGGGCAATTGTTCCCACTTGCTAACCCCCACCCTAAGTCCGAGAAACTCCCCGTCTAACCCTTGGGAATGATAAGAACCCCTTTTGAACGGTGTATAGAAAAAAAGAAAAAAGAAAGAAACGAGGAGTAGGTGCGGGTTGACGCGGACGCGTTTGCCCCGCGATGCTTCGCGTCGTAGGAGGGCACAGTCTGGGGTTTGCCCTCTCACGACAGCATCACCGACAACTTCAGGTCCACAGAGGCTGGCTGTTATAAAGCATGCAGAATTCAAATGAATGAACACCTGACGGTTCATCTGGCCCATCGATTCCAATCCCCTTTCGCCCAATGCCACTGATCCCGCTGTAGTCTCATCGTTCCTGGTTCCTCCTCATCCCACCTCCCGACCGGACTGTCTTTCGACCCATCTCCCAGCCGCGTCAAGAAGTGACAATGACAAGAAACTGGCGATACAACAATGGGTCAAACAGAAGTAATCAAACTCCTCACAACAACGGGCAATACAACAATGGCCCGAATAACAACACCCCGTTAAACAAAGGTCCTCAAAACGGCAACCAATACCCTAGGGGCCCTCGCAACACCAACTTCTACAACCGTGTCTCTCGCAATGACCACAACAGCTACAACTCACGCAACATCAACCCCAACAATAACTACAACCGCCGAAATAACTTCAACAACGGCAATAGCAACAGCGTCAACAGCGGCAACACCAATGGCAACGCCCAAAGACCCATCCTGCATAGCAGCTCGCCAGACGAAAGACAGCCCGAAGGCCGCTTCACCATCAATAATACCGTTGTCACCCACCCGGCCCCTCGTACACCTGCCCTCGACACTTCCGGACCCAGGAAGCAGGCTTCCGGGAAGCCGGAAGATCGAAGTCGACTTGAAAAAAACATCTGCGACTACTACGGGATCAGCAGCCTGCAAGACCTTCTGAAAAACCCCAGTCATGCCCCAGAAGAGTGGGACAACTTACTGCTCAACAAGATTTGTTGTTTGCGTGACCACCAGGTCAGTCTCCAGGAGCTCAGAGACGGCATCCACAACCAAATTCGCGAGCGCATCAGGAAATCATCCAAGCGCTCCGACAAGCCAGTAAAGCCCTACCTCTTACCCCAGGACCTCGTAACACTCATTAAAGAGGTGGTAAGATGCCATATATACCTGCGCGGCGTGCGTGTACAATATGCGCTGACGTGTCGACAAGGAAAAAGCAAACATGGAGCAATCTGAGCCCGAAGTCGCGATTACGAACCCCACACCGCATAAGAACAAGGCCAAGGTATGTCGTGACCTACAGTTACTCCTTTCACGCAAACACATTCCTAACAATCTGCCGCCAAGACCACGCCGTCAACCGGGCCCAAAAAGAGAACGAGTTCCAGCGCAGGTCTCGTGTCCGAGCAGGCGAGCTCTAACAAGCGGCGAAGACGCGTATACATATCGCCTGAGCCGCCGAGCGACGACACCGATGTCGAATCAGTCCCTTCAGTTACCACTCTGGTCACAGACGCCGAATTTGTCGGACAGTTGCGCAAGATACAACACAGGGTAGCCCGGGTCCGGGACATCAAACGGGAGCTGATGGGGGCCCTGGCGGCCTTCGAAGAAGATGGTGAGATCTTGGAGCGCATGGCCGAGCGAATGGCGCGGCATGACGCGTAGGCGCAACGGTTGCGGAGGTCACTTGAGAGGGTGCGAGAAGGCAGAACGAAAAATAAATAAATAAATAAAAGTAAAAATAAAGAACATGTAGTCCACATCGAAAGACATCTTTTATTGTCGGAATCCATGCGCTTTTGGGTGGGAGCGGAAAAGGGAAAGGTCCGAGCCGAGCTCCGGCGTCAGGATCTGGAGGAAAGGTTGCAAGTGTTTGGGTTTAACCGGATGGTGTTAATCGTGTAAATCGCGGGATCGTGACGCTAATTTACGGTTTATTGTTTCGTTCATCATGTGGCAAGCGATCTGCCGGTCTGTTTTCGGTGTGATTTTATTTCTGTGCGGTGCGCTCAAAACATATCCTGTGTCTGTCTATGCAGACATGCTCTTGAGCTCTCCACGTATGCCTTTGAAATGCCGAATTGGCATTTGATTGGAGCAAGACGCAGTATGAAACATTAAAAATGGAACATGTCGGACATTGCTGCCTGTTGATGAAGGACGGAGGAAAGCCGAGCCCGTAAGAGTGGTTCTGAGAGGCACTTCGAACGCGCGCTCATGGATAGAGTCTGCACGATTCAACGGACGTCGTAATGATGGTCATTATTTCTTCTTCCTCTTCTTCTTCCTTTTTGTTTTTTTCTTTTTCTCTGGAAGGATTCCGCACCAACAACTGGACCGAATCGCAGGGTCGTGCCACCCAGACACCCCATTTTCTTCGTATTTGACGCCTTGGTGTTGCTCGCCCCTTAAACGCCGCGCGATGAAAACCTCAAAAGTTGCATAACGGAAACGAAGGCATGTATGAGGTGATGCGACATCCAAAGTAAACCGTGCTCTGTTCCGAAGAAGCAGCCATCTGGGACTAAACTTTCCGCCGTCGATGGAGCGTATCATATAAAGCAGGCCGGTGGCGGGCGCCGAGACTAGTTATTAGTTATCACCGCGTTGTCGGGTATTCTATACCGCATTAAGAAACTGAAATACAGCCCGGGTCAGAGGTGCCGCGTATCGGATTTTACGTAGGTACTGTGATATTACATATTTACCGGGTGAACTATACTAGACTGCTTATGGGGGAGTCGTGACTAGGCCGTAATATAACTGCGTAACTTGGTACTCCCGGAGATATCTTCAGCCCATCCCATGACCAGGTATCAGATACCACTTGACATAACCTACCGACGATAGTAAGTAAGCGATACCGAAGCAAGATGTCGTGGCAATTCTGTGTACAGCAATGTCCGTCTACTTGAGCCTAGAACAAGCAAGTGTGAGCTCACTTGTAACCCCTAAAGCGTCTCTAGGGCGACAAACTTGTGTGCGATCCTAAGCCAATAACCGTATTGGCTGGCAATATAAATGGGCCGTACTTCGTGGAAGAAAAAGGAATAGCAGAGCCTGGAGAGGGCAATGCGGTGTGATCACCTACATATCTACGAAGCCTCTCTCGTAGGCTACAAGGCGACCGAATCTAGTCTCCAGACGATGAAACATCTCGGAAAAGAAACGAGACCGCAGGGTTGGACGACTTTTAGCACCTATCAGCTGTTGCCTCGATGACGATACAGGGTTTTTATTCCAACTTCAAGAATAAGCAATAGGCATGTCAGATACACCTCTGCCTTTTATTACCAGAACATATTCAGAGCGGTAATTAGGGAGTACTGGATGATCCGAGAACAATCACAATGTCAAGCTGCTGCAGAGGCATGCAGGAGATGAAAGGATGGGTTGTATCCCTGGTTCCCCGGTCTAATAATCTTGATAATAGAGAAAGCTGGACATGCCTGTGTGCATGGATTGCAACATTGAGAGCATAACCTGGCTGGCGGGTTAAATAGTCGTCCCAGGCGTCCGCGATCCCCATCAAACAAGCTGAAGTAGTGACTACAAATACAAAACAGTCCAGCTTCGGGAGACACGACTGTAAAGGATGCGCCCCAGCACGATGCCACACATTCATAGCGACATTTATGACTTCCTGCGTGGTTCATTTCCTACCCATACATAATAACTTCTCGATTCCTTCTCCCCGCCGGAGTAATGACAATGGTGATGAGTTCCTTGAACGGTAGCCATGTCAATTTGCAACCAAGATATTCACCGACAAAGATCAACAAGAGTAAGGCCAAGATTTCAAGGCAGAGCCGAAATGACGAGTTCAACAACCTCGCGGCGGCACTAGAGAGACGAAAACTGAATCCCAACGTGCCTGACTCCGTCAACTCGCTGGAAAGGACGGCAGAGTGGCGTGCAGTTCCTCTTCGCCCCATGCCTGGGGACGCCGGGAGGATCTTGATTGACCAAGTCAGTGGAATCGTATTTCTTTTCACGGTCCTTGCTGGTTTTGTTTGGACACGCTGACACTATAGAAGAACCCTATTGGGATGACCTCGATAATTGCGGATCGCAACAAGAACATACACAAAAGTCTCTCGCCCCTGGCTGGGAGCTTGCCCGCAACCGCTCCTACATCTCGTAACAACGACAACATTGGCAAGTCTCCACTTCTAAGACGATCCATGAGGTCAGCGGCAGCCCTCGCCAACGCAAGTATCATGACCCGTGCCCCAGACGACGTGATTGATAATCAGGACTGCAACATTCTTCCGTCGATAGAGGACATTCCACGCAGAAAAAGAATCGCCGTAGTGCCCGACTCCGAGGGTAGCGACGATACCGAGTCCAACGCATCAGATGAATCACTCATTATCCTGCCGCCTACGGAGACCGATAGGGTGACGATGAGAACTAATGTAGGTCAACTCCATCCATAAGTTTGTGCACGACATTGACAACCAGGATAAGGCTGCCGCAAATAAAGCAGAAACTAGTTCGGTAGTAAATGGGGCAGCCGCAGAGGTATTACCGCTCATGCTCCATCATCTGTTTCAACGCCAATCTGACATCTTACGAACTCGCAGCCTTTTGTCACCACCGCCAACGCACCAGCTTCTGCACAGGCCGAAGAGCAGCATGGGGCAAATACCAGCGGCGAGGAATTCACCAAGCGTGCCCTAGCCTACAAAGAGTCCAAGGCGCGCGCGTCGCACGCTCTCAACGCCGCGAAGAACGACGTCGAACTTGGCAAGCTCATGGTGCAGGACTTGGAAAACACCGTGGGGGCCAAGGTGGGATACAGCGAAAGGCTCAGGATCTGGAACAATACGGCCATTGAAGCATGCGAGACGAGGGAGTTCCGACGCAACTTGAAGAACTTCCTTGCCAAGAACGCCAATTTCCTCGAAAAATATGACAGACACAACCTACTGCGGGACAAGGAACATATGATATGGGACCAGGAAATGAAGCAACGCATGGTCCCGGCAAAGGCTTTGGGAAGCTTGTCTATAACCTTCCATAACATGAAGCTGGCCTTGGATCAGAATATCGCACTCTTGGACGAGGTGCTACTTGAGTACCAAGCTCCTGGTCCGGAAACCTTGGCGGAGATACCCGTCCGGCAAACAATGGCCAAAGTGAAATTGGCGGAGGCTGAGGATCGGCTCGTTTCGGCGCAAGAATGGCTTGACAGTATGCAATGGCGGGTTGACGAATTCTATCCGAAGTGGTTTCGCAAGTGAAAGAGTCCGTGCCGGAAGGTATTGAATAGACACCATGCAGATTTTATCTTTTACAGCCCAGTTATACGAGCTTCGTTTCTACATTTGCCTCGCATGGCTCACCGCCGAGTTGGCCAGCTTCGGAACTGAATATGGGACAAGCTGTAGAGCGGATCACCACAGCTATGCTTGCACCATCTCGATCACAGCTAGCGATTTGTAACCAGTTAAGCATAGAGTAAACCCGATCATTGATTTCCCTTCTGCACGATATCTCGATCACTACTATGTCAGACGAGGAGCCAGTTCCTTCGAAGCAGTAGTGGAAGAGACCTGCAAAGGGTATTTCTTCCTATGTCCCCTCATCTGTATCAGGATGTTGTGACCATTATTGTATCCAACAAACATCCGCAAATTACACCAGATGTTACTCATCAGTCAGGCGTGAGACTCTCCGTTCTCTCCCTCTCCCTCCCGGGGCTTGCGCACCCAGACCTCGTCGATAAAATCACCTTCACCCTTGACACATACCCAATCCCCTATTCCGTACCTTTTCGGTGCCACCCTACATCCTCTACCGCCGCCACCGACAATAAGATTACCTGGCCTGTAATTCTCGTCTCTCTTCATCCTGCGGATAACGCTGCCATGGACTCTAACCTTGTCGGGGATGTCGCGAACTTCCCCGCCAGGCAACGGCCACCTGATGGGTTTCCAGCTGCCGTCGGGTCTCAAATCGAGCCTTCGAAAGGGAAGGTATTCCATCGCCCTCCACATGAAGACGCTGACAGGGTGCATGCCGCATGCGAAATCAAGCGAATCGTGAATCTCAGCCTCATGCGCGGTCCGCATCATCTCGGCGAAAGGCGTCGCCGTGCAGCTGTGTGTTAGTGACTCTGAGTTTTCGTCCGCTTTCTCGGTGGTCGAGCCATTTGGAGACTCTGGGTGGAAATCAACGGGCGGAGAAGGGGCGTCGATGTGGATCTCTGGGACTCCGGGCACATCTTGTGGCATGGGAGACGGCGGTGTACGCTGCGAGCTGGGTCCTGTCACTGATTCGACACAGCCCAAATACTCAAGTTGGTCGACATCGAAAGACAGCCCTGCTCGCATGGCTTCACGAACCATCCAAACGAGGGGAATATGGCTAGCATTCTTGCGACCTGCGACGGCGTCCCAGCCACCACCGATGTCGCCATGACCGCCTGCGAACCACACTTCGTCGACGTCTTGTTCGGCTTCATCGTCATCTGAGTCGTAAGTCAGGTCTTCCATTGGTGGCTTCGAATGAATAGATGAGGCATCATGGTCCGTGTGCGCGCAATGCGAGGGATTGGTTGCTCTGGATCTAGACCTGGAGCGGCTGCGAAAGGGAACAGGGTGTTCTGCGTCGTCTTCCTGGCTTTGATGGTTGCGTTCCCTTCCGCGATCTTCTGCGGCGACGGCATCGTCAGGAGCGAGAGTTGAACGCCGGCCAGGGCGGTACTTTTCTTGAAATTCTTGTATTTTCTCGTTCAACGGCTGGTGCTCCATCACCCGTTTGGCGGCGCTCTTCTTGTGGCACTTCTTGGGCTCTTGGTATATCAGATCCTGCCGGAACTTCGCCCGACGTTCGTCAATGCTGACTGCATGTCGAATGACCTTTGCAGAGCTGCGTGCGGTGTATGGGAACTTGCTACGCTGCATCCAGGCCGTCTCGAAGCGGGGGACGCTGTTCACAGTATCGAAAAGTCCCAGGAAACGGATGCGTCGAATCGGCCGGGAAAAGGTCTCTCTGAAACCTCTGAGAAACTGGTACATTTTCTCCTTTTCCTCCTTGCCCTCCGGCGTGGAGTTACTTCGGCGGCATTGCCACTGAGAGAACGCGTTCCACGCAAAGGCAACCATCTCCTCGTTGCCATGCAAGAGGAGACCGACAAAGTCCAACATTTCGGCCAGGAACCTAGCGACATAGGCCCCTCTAGAAAAGCCAAACATGTAAATATCATCCCCTGGCGAGTAGTACCGCATCAGAAACCGATACCCGCCGACGACGTGTTGATCGAACGAGGAGCCGACGGCAGAGTCTTTGGCCATCTGATACCAGGACTTGCATTTTGCTCTAATGCCGTTATGGGTCAAATTTTCCGACACAACATATGTCCCAATTCCGGCTGTGCAGCGGTTAGTTTCTTTGGCCCAGTTGTCTTCTCAGGTAATCAGGAGTAGAAAAGCGCACGTTGGTAGTAATGATCTAATACGGTCAGTAACGAGATACCATTCTGTACCCATATGGTATTGGCTTACATTGATCATCAGCCGAGCTATCGAGCATGCGAAAGATCTTGAGAATGTTGCTGTCGCTGTCATCACCTCGGAACTTGTTGCCAGTTCCATCGAAGCAGAGAATGAGTTTTCTTCGAGGGCCACGTTGCTGCCCTCCTCGATATGCGCCATTCCCAGTTTGGTCGCCCGGCTCTGTTGCGCTCATTCTGGGGTTTCCCTCCCGTTGCTTGGAGGAATTGAGTAAGTGCGGATGCATAGCGAGTTTTGCGACTGGGTCAAGCTGACAATAATTATTATCTAATTCAGAGAAGATAAAGTGGCGAAGACTGCACACGGCAACTCCAACCGAAGGGAGTGCGACAAATACGTTGTCATATACAACGGCGGGGCCCAGCCGATGATATCTCCGTTAGAACGTCTGACATCCCACAACCTGTCTTTCAATGGAGTGGCCACGTCTGGCGGTCTTGTACGTTTTTGCGCTGGGCTGCATGCAAGCGGATGACGGTAGGATGCATTGTATATCCCTTGTTATTGCCCGTCCGGCAAAAGGGGACTTAATCTTCGCTGTTCGGAAAACGCGGCCGTGTAGCGCAATGAGGCCCGGTGTGGCACTAATTCCATGTCTTTTCACCGTCTATCCCTCGACCAACCGAATGAACAGAACGGGACTGTCGATCATGTTGGAAATTGATCTGCATCTCCGCCGTGAAACAACTCACGCCTTGGTAGTTGCATATAAGACAGATCTACAATCAGCAGTCGAAAATCAGGAAGCTGATAAAATGCAGTTCAACTGATAGATCAGCTGAGGCGTTCTTAGGGCATTTGTTTTCAGCCGTGAGCGAGACAGGCATTATCCACCTCAAGATGCAGGAGCATGGGGGAATGCATTATGTGTGGGAACGAGCACATTGGCTCTCGAAAGTTAACACCCGAAGCGGTGCTAGCTAACACTGGCGGCATAGTTTGGTTTCACAACCGTTGTCCTTCTGGCTTCGCGCGATGCCCTTGAGGCCCGCCTGCTAATGCCATAGGATAATAAGACACCAATCAGCCACATATTAATGCCAACTTTGGTACTTAACATTGTGAGATGTTCTTTGGGCTTGGATGTGACATCATCACCTGCGATTGGACGCCTTTTGTTGAATTTGTAAGTTGACTCGTTCTCCCCTCTGAGACATGACTGCCATTCTGAGAAGTTTTCAAAGTTGTCTTGCCTTTGTTGATCCAACCCTTACACGTGAGACAAAATCGAATACAACGCTCGTTCCCTTGAAACCAATATCACATGGAAGTAGTGATGCAGAAGAACAGAAACTGACCGATCTCGTGCAGAAGCGCGCGGCTTCATGAATACATTTCACAGCATACACGAACCTGCGGGTCATTGTAACATCGACGGTGTAATTGAGTTCCCAAGCTTCAATACTGAGATCCACTGCCCTTGGATAGCACATGTCTATGTGTGTAACATTATCGTGAATCGCCAATGGATGCGGAATGTTTCGCAACACAATCTCCATAGTAAGGTGAAAAGAAGCAAGATTTAGGGTACCCCCGATAATATTTTGGGACTGGAAACGATCGTCATTCGGGCTGAAAAATAGGACACCCCTAGTGCCGCATCCTAGCGTTGTCGAACGGGATCGTCGTGGGCGGCTGCAGGCGTGCACCCGGCCGAAGTGAAGCCGGTGTAAGACATTCCAAGACATGACCCAAGACAGACAGAAGCTATCAGTACGTAGCGGCTGGATGTAAGTCCCTAAGAGCCAAGCTCTCATGCCCAACACGGCCAGAAGGGTCGCCTGCCAAGAAACAAAAAATATTGGACAAGTCACGGTGCAACTTGAGATTACGGTGTACACGTAGTCTAGAAATTATATAGGAAGACTGAACCCTAGCGAGAGGCCGCAGCCGTGCCCAAACTCTCTCTGAGAAGGTATATTCGAAGTATTGGAAGCCGCATTTATCTCAGTACACTATGAAATCCGATCGAAATGGGAGCCTCTCGAGGTCTGATGTCGGAGAATATGAGCACTCCAGTGCCGTCTCCAGCAAAGGGACCCCCGTGAATAATGAAAAGCAGCAGCCTGGACCAAGTCGCGCTGACGCTCGATATGGCTCCCATGATGTCAAGAAGGGCGGTTTCTCAGCGCTACGACAGGCATCCAAGAGGCCACTACCCACCCAGAACGGTGATGGGACCTATCCCAAGGAGCTGGTTAGGCCGACAATGGTGCAAAATCTTCGGGCGTTGCAGGCAGCAGGTCAGTTCTATGATGTCGTAAAAGTTGGAATTGCTCTCGCTAAATCCCCAGGTAGACGTGAAAACCCTTGTGCAGATCATCAAATCCAAGATCAAGAGGGAAAAGATCCAGGATGACAAGACTATGATAATGGAGCGCACCATCCAGATTGTGGCCAAACTTCCCCACAACTCGAAACTCCGCGAGCAACTGACAAACACTTTCATCAAAGAGCTTTGGGACTCTCTTGAACACCCACCCATGCTGTACATGGGCGATGAGTACAAGTATCGGCGCGCCGATGGATCCTACAATGTTAGTTAGGTCACTTCACTATTAAATCCTCAACGGACTAACAGCCTGTTAGAACCCAATGTTCCCTCAGTTGGGTGCCGCCGGCGGTGCATATGCCAGATCAGTCAAGCCTCGGATTATCACTCTGGGTGCGATGCCTGACCCCGGCTTGATATTCGATGCAGTCATGGGCCGTACGAATTACAAGAAGCATCCGAACAATGTGTCGAGCATCCTGTGGTATTGGGCAACCATCATCATCCATGGTAGGGACCTCTTTGCATCGGCCTAGTCTTCACACTGACATTTACTAGATCTGTTTTGGACCGACTACAGGGACAGCAACAAGTCCAAGACATCTGCATACCTTGATCTCTCCCCACTGTACGGTAGCAACCAGGAGATGCAAGATTCCATCAGGACGTTTCGGGATGGCAAGCTCAAGGCCGATAGCTTTGCCGACAAGCGACTCATCGGAATGCCGCCGGGTGTCTGCGTACTCCTGATCATGTTCAACCGATTCCACAACCACGTCGCGGAGCATCTTGCTGTCATCAACGAAGGTGATAAGTTCTCGCCACCAGGAAAAGGCCTGTCGGAAGAAGACTCTGCAAAGGCTTGGAAGAAGTACGACGAAGACTTGTTCCAAACAGCGCGACTCGTGACTTCTGGCTTGTACATCAACATCACATTGGTTGATTACGTCCGCAACATTGTCAACCTGAACCGCACCAACACAACATGGACGCTCGACCCCCGCCAAGAGGCTGGCATCGACGCTGGCACTCCTGACGGGGCGGAAGCAGGAACCGGTAATGTCAACTCGGCAGAGTTCAACCTCTGCTACAGATGGCACTCCTGCATCTCGGACAAGGACGATAAATGGATCCAGAAGTTCTATGGAAAGCTCCTGGGTGGTGGTGGTAAGGGAGAGCTGTCTCCCAAGGAGCTGGCTTGCATCTTTGGGAAATTCGAAAAGTCGATCCCTGACGACCCCGGCCAACGTACTTTCGCCGAATACCAACGAGGCGAGGACGGTAAGTTTGACGATGATGACCTCGTCGACTGCATCAGCTCAGCTATCGAAGACTGCGCTGGCGCATTCGGAGCTCGCAACGTCCCACAAGTCATGAGGCCGGTCGAGATCATGGGTATTCTGCACGGCCGAAAGTGGAATGTCGCCGGTCTCAACGAGTTCAGGAAGCATTTTGGTTTGAAGCCCTACGACCGGTTTGAGGATATCAACTCCGATCCGGCCGTGTCCGAGCAGCTTAAGAACCTGTACCAGCACCCTGACTACGTCGAGCTCTACCCGGGTCTTGTCGCCGAGGAGGCCAAGACGCCCATGACGCCTGGCGTTGGTATTGCTCCCACATATACCATCTCCCGTGTCGTGTTGTCGGACGCTGTTTGTCTTGTTCGGGGTGACAGGTATTATACCACGGATTACAGCCCTCGCCACCTGACCCAATGGGGGTACAAGGAGGTCGATTATGATCTCAACGTCAATCACGGCTGTGTCTTTTACAAGCTGTTCCTGAGAGCCTTCCCCAATCACTTCAAAGCGAACTCGGTCTACGCTCATTATCCCATGGTCATCCCACCCGAAAATCATCAGATTCTTACGGATCTGGGCCGCGTCGACCAGTTTGACTTCTCCAAGCCTAAGTTCACCCCTCTGAGAACGAATATAGTGTCATACGGAGGTGCAAAACACATCTTGGAGAACCAGAACCGTTACAAGGTAACATGGGACGAAGGTCTCTCGTTCCTGATGGGTGAGGGCGGCAGCCGCTTTATGCTTTCCGGAGACACGGACTTCCACGCTGGCCAAAAGAAATGCATGCAGTCCTTGCTCTACAAGGACGGCTGGAACTCCCACGTCAAGCAATTCTATGCCGGGATCACGGAGCAGTTGCTCATGGAGAAGTCGTACAAGCTCGCCGGTCAGACGCACGTTGACATCATCCGTGACGTCGGCAACATTGCCCACGTCCACTTCGCTTCGAGGGTGTTCAACCTGCCTCTCAAGACGGCCAAGAACCCCAAGGGTGTGTTTTCGGAGCAAGAGATGTATGAGATCCTGGCGGCCATCTTCGTATGCATCTTTTTCGATATCGACCCTGTCAAGTCGTTCCCGCTCCGACAGCAGGCTAAGGAGGTGACGATGAAGCTTGGGAAGTTGGTTGAGACAAATGTTAAGATTACTACCAAGGTGGGCTTCCGCGGTCTCTTTACCGGCACAGCGGATAAGGAAGACCCGCTCGCTTCGTACGGGACCAACATGGTAAAGGGCCTTGCCAAAGCCGGTCTTAGTGCCTATGATATTGCATGGAGCCAGATTTTGCCAACGTCAGGGGCCATGGTGCCGAATCAAGCACAGGTGGTGAGTTTTTATTGGGTGGCCACCGAAGACGGGTACTGACATGTCGGAATGCAGTTTGCACAATCGGTTGACTATTATCTCTCGTCCCCAGGCAGCGATCACCTTGAACAGATCCACAAGGTGGCCGTGTCTCCATCGACGAAGGAGAATGATGCTCTTCTTCTTGGATACGCCATGGAGGGCATCCGACTTGCAGGAACCTTCGGCTCTTACCGCGAGGCGACGCAAGACGATGTAATCGTCGAGGACGACGGCCGCGAGGTCCCTGTGAGACGAGGCGATAGGGTCTTTGTCAGTTTCGTAAGTTTGAACATGGAATTGGTGCCGATAGGGTTCCAAGCTAACTTGATGCTTAGGTTTCTGCCGCTAGAGACCCGGAGCACTTCCCTCTGCCGGACGAGGTCAATCCCCGTAGACCCCTTGACTCGTACATTCACTACGGTCTCGGCCCGCACGCCTGCCTTGGCCGTGCTGCAAGCCAAGTGGCGCTCACGGAGATGTTTAGGGCACTTTTCCGGAAGAAGAACGTGCGGCGGGTTCCGGGTCCTCAAGGCATCTTGAAGAAGGTGCCAAGGCCCGGTGGTTTCTTCGTGTACATGAAAGAGGATTGGGGTCAACTCTGGCCGTTCCCCGTGTCCATGAAAGTGATGTGGGATCAAGAGTAGATAGTCATGGAGGAGATTCAGACCGGATGACTGTGTATGGACGATGAGAACTTGCAGACGACATTGCTGGCAATCATGCACAGTTTGGCGATATCTGACATCACCCAACAGACTTGATGACTGGTGCCATAATTGTAGAGCACACAGTGATACGCACAAGAATGAGTGTGAAAGATGATGGATTCAATGAAAGTGAAGTGTGAAAGGGGTGCTCCTATAGATAGGTACTTAACGCAAATAATGAATGAAACACTACGTGATGTGGCATCTGATAAACTGATATTAAGTGCCAGTCATGGTATGAGAATCACGTGACGATTCATCATGATTTATACAACCCTAGTTATTCAGTGCATGAACTGAGAAGGTACCCCAAGGCCAATTATCCAATCATGTCAAAAATTAGCAACAGACTTCGCAGCGCAACAAAACCGCGCCTCCTGAGGTTGAGGAAAAGAGTGGGATAGATTCCCAAGACAAACTTGGTCGGCAGGGATGACACGGATAATGCAGTTTTGCGATGACGAGCAAAACTCTGCCGCGCACCGGTGGGGCCGCGGCATGCCAGTCAGTTATTGCGTGGCAAGGAATGAAGAAACCATTGCCGCGTGATAGTAACCGGCTGAACGTGATGAAATGCTTCAAGCAGGTTTTCGCATTGGTCTGGAATCCCAGAAGCGAGATGTCTGTTGCAGTCAAGACGGTAAAACATCGCTGGGGAAGATAGTTATTGGTCGACTCGTGAAGTCAAAGACGTGGTACGTTGGTGTACTTTCTGAGCTCTGGTTATGGAAACTAGAAGATATCAGAAGGAAGAAGTGAGGAAAGGAAGACAGAGATAGGGAAATATGACAAAGAATAAACGCATCTGGGGCTTAATCCGAACAGACGGTTTCACTGGAATTGCTAGGCGCAGCTGGAACCTGATGGGCTGCGAACAGGGGTGCGAATAATTATGCGCCAACAGAGATTAAGGAGCAGAGACTGGTAGTAGGCGTCGCGAAAGGATGGACTCAGATGCTGTAGGATAGCGCATCCAAGAGTAACTATTGGGTATCTTTTCCAAAGGATTCCTCACACCAGATTGAGCGAGGTATGAGAGTATGGGAAGAAAGATCTTCCCCTCGTGCCCATCCCTTTCTTGGTTATCTCTTTGTAACAAGCCCAGCCTGATTTGATCTGTTTTTGGGACTTTCGGACCAAGCAGGAATTCACCTTCGGACCCGAAACTGACCAGTGGCGTCCAACAGCGCTGATTAACTTCGGACGACGGTTTGTTTGTGGACTTGTCGCATTAACATCGAACCTTGTCAGTTAATATATCCGGGGTACAGGGCCCCCAGGAAATTGTCCACTCATGTACAAGAACCATCCCCAACAGCAGCCCAGACTCGGAAAACAAATTAAATGCGGCGAGTGGACTGCGTCCAGTCCAGCGCAGTCACAGCCAAACCCATGTCTACCCGCGCGGTCGACGAGCAAATCGTCGAGCAAGTTATGCCATGACGGCCATTCCAACACCGGAGCAATCATCGGCACTGGTAACCTAACCTGGCTACGTCCTTAGTGCTGGGCATCCAGGAATTTCTGTCGCCACATCGGACGTCGCCCGACGGAAATCAACCGGCGGCTCCCTCCGCCAACACTGCTATCCGACTCATGCTGCTAATGAGCGTTATTGAGAGCTTCCTTATTTGCCAAATGACCCAACACTACGGCTCAGCTTGCTTGCCATCCATGTTTGTCAACCACGCCTTCGGCCTTGATTAGACCATCATGGATCCATCATTGTGGATGGATATCACTGACCCTCTCACCCCCCACAACGGGACCAAAAACCGGGGACGGCCAAATTGTTCTCTGGCCGTCTTTCTTGAATAGGACTTCGCCATAGTACCTACAGAAGAGACGATATTATGTACTATATATACTGGCCGGTAACGACTCATGGCTCAGATCGCCACTCTTTGCTCCTCTTACGTTTCTGTTATTACAACTTCACTTCTGCCACATTTATCTGCGCTGGTTGCTGCTGCCTTCTGCCCTCGGAGACGGGTGTACGCTCTTTACCACTTGACACAGTTGTGTTCAATTCTTTTCGCACCGGATCCTAGAGTAACACACGGCGCTGAAACTACACACTTCCTAACGGTTAGGTAAAAATAACCATACGATTCTTAACCATGTTTAAGTCCCTCCTCGCCACGGGGCTTTTTGCCGCTGCCGCCGCGGCGCAGCAGACATCATCGTATGTCGACGCTGCTTCTGGAATTACCTTCCAGCGGCACAGCGAGACGTCCGGCTTCGCCTTCGGTATCGCTTTGCCCACGACTGTTGGAAAGGACTTCATCGGCCAGATTTCAGCCCCCGTCTCCGCAGGTTGGGCTTCCGTTTCTCTCGGCGGTGCCATGACCAACAAGATTCTCATTGTCGCGTGGCCCAACGGGGACTCGGTCCAGACGTCCATCCGCAAGGCCAGCGGATACTCGAACCCGGATGTCGTCACCGACTCCGGCATGATCTTGAAGCCCATCACTTCCGGCATTTCCGTCAACGAAACCTCCTTCACTTACACTTTCCTCTGCCAGGGATGCATCACTGGTGACGAAACGACCTTCACCGGCACCGCCGACACCGCCACCTTCGGCTGGGCTTACTCGACCACGGCGCTCTCGGACACTTCCAGTGCCTCCGTCGCTCTCAACTACCATGGCGCCGGTTTCGGTCTCTTCGGCGCTAATCTTGCCAAGGCCAAGTCGGCCGAGTACGCCACCTGGGCTGCCAAAGCTTCGAATGCTGCCACAACCCCCGGCGCCGGCAACGGAACCGCTCCTTCTATCCCTGCTAACGTTACCACTACTATCTCGAACGCGACCTATGACTATATTGTCGCTGGCGGCGGTGCTGCCGGTCTCATTGTCGCCGAACGTCTGGCAGAGTCCGGCAAGAGTGTTCTGCTGCTTGAGCGTGGCGGGCCGTCCGTGGCCTCAACCGGCGGGAAGGCCACTCTCGACTGGAACAACACCGTTACCCAGTACGACGTCCCGGCCATGGGCTACTACCTCTCTACTGCCAAGGAGACGAGCGAATACTGTACCGACACCGCTTCCCAGGCTGGTTGCCTTCTTGGCGGCTCGACCATGGTGAACGCCATGATGTGGGTTAAGCCTGCTGCTCATGACTTCGATGATAAGTGGCCTGCGGGCTGGAAGTGGAGTGACGTCGAGGAGTCTGCCAACAAGCTCTACGAGCGCACTCCCGGCACCATCCTGCCCAGCAAGGACGGCAAGCGTTACGATCAAGGCGCTTACGACGTCATGTCCAAGTGGCTGGCCGGCAACGGTTTCACTGAGGTCAACGGCCTCGCCGAGCCCAACAAGAAGGAGACTGTCTTCACCCACCCCCCTTGGCTTATCAAGAACGGTCTCCGTGGTGGCCCCGTCCATGACTACCTCCCCCGCGCCCAGGCCATGTCCAACTTCAAGCTCCAGCTGAACGCCAAGGTTGTTCGCGCCGTCCGTAACAGCACAACCATCTCCGGAGTCGAGATCGAGACCGGCAAGAACACTCGCCAGATTATCAACCTCAAGCCTGGCGGCGCTGCAATTCTTGCCGCCGGTGCCCTCTCCACCCCTCGCATTCTGTTCAACAGCGGTATCGGGCCCAAGGAGCAGGTCCAGACGGTCAAGAGTGGCTCGGTGCCGGTCACTCTGCCTGCCGAGGCCCAGTGGATCGATCTTCCCGTCGGCCAGAACCTTAAGGACCACCCCATCTTCACCGTCAATTTCCAGACCAAGTCCACTCTGTACTCTCTGGCAAGCACTGCCTTCACCAATCCATCTCAGACTGACGTCGATGAGTTCGCTCAGGGGTCTGGTCTCCTCTCCCAAGCCGGTCAGCGTCTGAACTTCTGGACGAGCGTTGAGGGCTCTGACGGCCAGAAGCGCTACGTCCAGGGTACCGTCAACTCCCCCAAGAACGACACCATCAGAGTCAAGGTTTATCTCACTCACGGTCTGACATCCGTGGGTGCTCTGGGAATCTCCACCGACGGTTCCACCAAGTTGACCACCGAGCCCTACCTTACCACTAAGGGTGACAAGGAAGCGATCACGAACTTCATGAGCCAACTCATCCAGTACGCCTCCAAGCCCAACAGCACCCTGACCATGGCCGGTAACGTCACTGCCGAAAGCCTCGTTTCGGAGTACGTGACGGGCAGCCACTTTGTCGGTAGTGCCATCATGGGTGCCAAGAACGACGGCAAGAGCGTCGTGGATACCCGGACCAAGGTATGGGGCACTGACAACCTTTTCGTCGTCGATGCTTCCATTCACCCCGACCTGCCAACCGGCAACACGCAGGCCATCGTCATGGTCGCCGCCGAACACGCTGCTGCTCAGATTCTTGGCGGGGCTGGAACCGGCAACAACACCGGTTTCAAACGCGCAGTAAAGCGTGCGCCGCGGCTCCAGCACTCCCGCCGTGTCAACCGTAAATTGTAAGCATTAAGATGTCTTTTCGTGTATATACTATAAACACTTCAGTCCAAAACTTTTATATCCGTACATAGAGCATTGGGGCAAGCACCACGTTTCCAATTCAATTTCATCTGATTGAATAAGGGATAAGAAGTAGGTGCATACGATAAGTGACATGCTTATATTGAATTCGTGGTAAAGTTTGACACGGACACAGTGTCTCGTTGCAGCGGCGAAAGATCAAAGCGCGACCAGGTCAACCATCTTTCATGTTGATACGACGAATTTGCCTATTGGATGCAAAGGCACAGGAACCAGGCGTGACGCAACGAGCGTGAGTACATGCAGCAAGCTTGATCGTTGCGTTGGGTGCATGCACGGCCCTAGATCTTCGGATCGTCCATCGAGAACCAGGCATCGACAGCCAGGATCAGATCTCTTTCGTGCGAAACGTGGTAGCAGTTCCTGGCCTTTGAACTTTGGAGCAGTCCGCCTTATTGATACGTCTTTTTGTCACTGCTGACCTCTTCGAGAAATCGAAGCCATTGATCCGAGACGTGCCGCACCGCAAAAGCACCACCGACAACCTGCTTGATCCCGGTAATCCAGATCTTGTTGTGGCTCACCCTCGGCTCATTCAAAGTCTAAAGTTACCTGTGCGAAGTCCAGTCATTTACGCGGTGCGGAGTCCCACGAGTCATCATTGAGTTGAGGTCGAGAACTAGCAGCCCGGCACCTCCGTGACCGGATTTTCCTTCTTCCCATTACTTTCCGCGCCCCCGCACAGGCGTCACCCCGCGTTCCTCGATAACCGGTCGCTCACGATCTAATCGAGATGTGTGGAGAATGGGCCCAGAGAAGCCTCCACTCACGCTGGTCGCTTTAGCGGCGCTGCTGTTGCCCACGCACGCCGAGATCGACTTGTCGGCACGAGACAGCAGACTTCCGGAATGCGCTGTAAGTTTTGTTTGCCGTTCTCCTGGCGAAGGTTTCGCGTCGCTCCAAGAACAACCGCTGACAGACGAATGTGCATCATCAGGCTGCGTGCTGGCAAAGTGCGATTCCGTCCGTCTGTGGCTCCTGGGAGAACGTAGGATGCATTTGTCGCGATGCTAGCTTCGGCTCGCAAGTCACGCACTGCATGTACATATCATGCCCCAGACTGTCAACATTTGGTACGTGTCAGGACACATAAGGCGGGTATCGCAAACCAGCTGCTCACTCCGAACCAGAATCGCTGAGAGAGTGGGATATCATGTGCGACAAGCCGCGTCGAAACAGAAGAAACGATGTGTGGCCATTCCTTCCCATCCATCTTTTTGCCATGTGGTGTGTCGCAGTACGAATCTACTCCAAATCGTTGATCATACGCAGTTTCAGCCTGGACGATTGGATTATCACAGTAACTTATTTCATATACGTGGGCTGGTTTATTGTCGGACATACCAGTAAGTGCTATCTTTTGGGGAGAGGAGGGTTGTTTCTGACAAGATTGCTCAATATTTGCCAGTTTTCCTTAGGGTGTTTGGGGTCGACATTTGGTGGAACGATCACGTAACCCTTACTTGGGCTTTGAAAGTAATGGCCACATAAACACTTTGCAACTGGTCACGACGATTTTACTTACGTGCGAACTAGCTTTTCTACATCGATTCGTGTCTATACCTCCTTATCTTGGGACTCGCCAGGACTTCGATCCTGTGTTTCTACCTACGACTCTTTCCCTATGAGCGCTTTTGCCGCTTATGCTACGCACTGTTGACGATCGTCGCCACAACCACGGTTCTATTCATAGTTCTAGCAATGACCCAGTGTGTGCCTATATCGTACAACTGGGAGGGTTGGAAAGGCGACTTTGGGCCAGTGAAATGCCTGAACCTCAACCTTCTATCTTGGAGCACAAGCGCCATCGGCATTGCGCTCGACACAACCATCTTGATCATACCTTTGCCATTGGTTGTCAAAGTCAAGTCAACACTGCGGCGAAAGCTTTACATCATATCAATGTTTAGCCTGGGCATCATGAACGTCATCTCGAGCTCCATACGTCTCCGTTACAATATCATGTATGGAGACTCGATCAACATAACCTGGGACTATGTGGACCTTATGATTTGGACGGGCGTCGAAGTGTCAACAAGCGTCGCAGTGACAAGTCTTCCATCGATTCGTTTGATGTTGCACAGACTTTTCCCCGGCGTGTTTGGGAGGATATTTGCGTTCGGCGGCCACGTTGAACAGGACCGCGAACGGTACCTGAAGAGTGAGGCACAGAACCTCGACGTGGAGGCGTTGAGCGCCAAAGGCATTACACGCCGTGCAAGAAGATCCCGATTGGGAGATGATCCGCCACCAACCATTGGAGGTGGTGCACCAAGCGATTTGAACCAGAAAAGGCGAACTCGAATCGCTCTGGACGAAGATATGAAGACGCCAACAGTACCAGCTCGAACCGAAGCGAGTCGCATTCTAGCCAGCATAATGAGTACTCGTTCCAGGTCTCCAAGTATACCACCCCAATCGACGAATGACAACACAATCACAGTCACTACTGAGATCCCAGTTAGCTCAAGGAGAAATACGCCAAGTGGCGGTGTGAGAATTAAAAATAGCGGGAGCGATGTGTAATTAGCGGCTTGCCTACAGGAAGCGATGTTTAAAATGGAACATCACGGGTAGAGCCCGGAGATGAGTCAGGTTTCAACCATCTCAAAGGCGTTGCTGGCATAGAATGCTGGGTGCAAAAGCTTAGGGAACAGCAGGAAAAGCCTTACATAACGATGCATATGAAAAAGCTTCAGGTTGTGCAGCGATGAAAAACAATCCTTCGTTCGCTCAGAGTTATGAATCATACTGTGCTCTGTCCCAAACCAGTCCGTGTTCCTCTGTTTGACTTTTCTCTTCGAACATATGATTTCCTTCATAAGAACAGCTATCGTTGCGTGTCGAGGGCGTAGTGTTTCCGAGTAAAGCCTCGGCAGCAGACGTTATATGGCAAACCCTCCTTGCTGTCGCACTTGCAGGAGAATGTCGTACATCAGGTCCCTCGGAAGAGTGCGCATGACTTTCTGCGTCTCAACCTTGTCCATCAACTCGCCGTGACGGCATATTATACCAACAACAACGTCTTTGATCTCGCGACCCTCATCGCCATCGGGGCAGAATGTATATACCTTCTCGACCGCGTGGAGAAAGTCCTCCGTATCCCACAGGTTGTCGGCTTCTGCCCGAAATTTGTCGAAGGCGAGCGATCGGAGCCCCGAGATACCATACTTTCTCGACAGCGCGTACACGTTTGCGTGCAAAACGAGTCTATCGTTTCCAAAAACGGATTCGGTACCATTCGCTGCTGGGTGACCAGGTCGTGGTTTCACGTGCAGGACAGCACCTCCGCCTTCGCTGTGGCTCTCTTGGGTCTGGTTTATTGTAGGCGGCTCTTGGGTGGTGGGCGGCGAGGAGGCCTCGCCGTTTGGATCGGGAGACCCAACGATTCCAAGTTCTTGCTTAGCATTGGCCTTGGCACGCTTCTTCTGCTTCTTGCTGAGCCGCTGAGGCTGCGGTGGAAGAAAGTCATCGAGAAGCTCGCTGTGCTCTCCCGACTTGATGTCTTTCTCAAGTACCTGGTCATCCGACTTGATAGATCCATTGGATTCAACATCATAGCCATTGCTGTGGCTATTCGCTTGTGCATACTCATCCGGGTAAGGAGCCTTTTGCTGAAACGCAGATGGATAATCTAGGTGATACAAATACCGAATCACCATCCCGACAGCCTGGGGGTCATCGTCAGGCAAACTGAGAATGCCCTCTGTGGCAAGCTTCAACTTTTCTATTAGCAAGGTGCTCGACATCGAGAACCAAAAGACTGTTATCAACTTTAGATACCGGCTCCCGACACTTTGCAGCAAAGTAATCAGATCTGGGGCACACGATGGCTTTATGAACCCGATACTCGGCATGGCCACTAGCAATCGTGAGGTCCGAGTATTCTGCGTTTTCATAAAGGCTACATGTATTTCTACTATTAGCCTAGAAGATAGTTTATAGCGCTAACATGGACTGCTTACTATTTCAAAGACCTTCTGAACTCCTCTACCGGGCTAGGGGAATGGATCTGTGAATCAACTTCCGTGCTTGACATGTCGAATGAGTGCACTTAATTGTCGCCTAAGGAACAGAAGATTATGCTATCCGGTCTAGGAAAACGGACAGGGCTTTCTGCAGTATTTATGCTTCAGCACGATGACTATAGCTTCTGAGACTTTGTTTCCATGGCGTCTTGACACAGCCTGATCGAACACACCATCTTTCAACGAAATCGTACTGACCCTGCAATTGACCAATCGTGGAAATGTCAGGCGAAATTGTTTCGCGGTAAGCGGGGCCCAACGTCCCCTGCAACCGGTATGCTCACTGTAAGAAGCAGCTTGCAGACTTGGAAAGGCGCCACTTCGTGCAGCTAGATCAAGTTGCGTTTTTGCAGCCTCATTATGATAAGCACCTCTGTTCTCTTCAGGTGCGATGAGGCATCCATTGCCTTTGGAACCTAAAGACTGGATTCGTGGGATGAGTGCCCAAGTTCAAGGATGCTGGGTTGCACGGCATGACCAGTGACAGCATTGCATTAATATCTGGACAAAAAATGGCCAGTAAACAAGTTCTTAGCCGCGCTTCGCCATAGGATTGCTTCCGGGGGCCAATCGAATAATGCGGTATCACACCACCTCCCGTAGAAATGCGGGGAACTGCCTTCAAACCTCAAGTCGGGCATAATGCTGACCACCAGTTCAAAACTTGCGGTAGCCAGGATTGTGAGACTATTGTCCACTTAGAGGCCAAGGCCCGCCTTTGAGCCTCAGTGAGGCTCTAGGCGAATTGATGTAAAGCAAGGGTACTGGTGATTCTGGAATTGGAACCAACATGTAGCCGAATTTGAAAGTTATGATTTAGGAAGTAACTTGTTGGAGATGTCTTCTTGACGGTTCAGGTGTATGATAAGTGTTTCAACAGTACGGTAAGAGCAGTCAACTCCAAGATGATCTTAGCTGACAATCAAGCCCCGTCAACGTTGTCTGATAAGGTAAACTGCACCGTTTATGACGCTACATGAAAGTAACAAATCATTGATGAATTGATGAATATAGTCGCTCTAAACCCCCATAAGCGGTCCAGTGCAGTTCACCCAGTAAATATCAAGTAACAAATTATTAGAGGGAAGGAATTTGCTGAATTGGTTCTTCTCAATAGTTTGAGATGAGAACTATTATCAATTTGACGGGTTTATTTGTCGGTGACAAACCAAGCGGTGTATAAACTGGAGGAAACACTCAGGGTTTATTGGCTTTTCGCATCAGCGGAAAACCCAAAACCCCCAGAGACGAGCCCATCATTATTGACCCAGTATATAGAATCAGCGGTGCGAACCGGCCCAGACCATAGTCAGCCTTAGAAGAACCCCTCATCAGTGCTGTAGAGATTGGTCCAGACAAGATGTTGCCCACGCCCTTTCCAAATGCCATGAAGCTATAAACATGTCCGGGGTCCTGTGAGAGAGCGGACCCAAACTTGTTCCATAGGCACGGGAAACCGCCCGTTGCGAGTCCAAACAGCAGCGAGAACGCAAGAAGCGGTGCGAGAGAAGTTGCAAATCCCCAAATGGCGAAGGTAGCAACGGAAGCCACAAATGAAGATGCAAAGACAAGGATAAAGACGTTGTTGACACGATCTGTCATGTAACCGAGGCTGAGCTGGCCAAATATGGTAGCCAAATTGTTGACGGCTAGAACCAGTGCCCCCATAGTTCCAGATAAACCCAAGGTTGTTGCATAGGTTGGCAGGAAAAGCGAAGGGATGTAATACCCCAGTGCTTCAAGGAAATTTGCCACAGCGAAGCAGTAGAATAGTGGCTCTTTGAGAAAGTGAAAGTCCCTTTTCTGCAGTACGCTCTGTCTCGAGGCTGGTACTCGTCCTTTGAGAAGTGGTATCATAGGCAGAAGAGTGATAAACTGCGTTACCGCCATAACTTGCAGTGTTGTTCGGTATCCATAATTTGACAGGAGTGACTCCAGGAGGAAAGGAAGAGCAACTCCGCTGCATCCGGCGCCGGTGGACATAATGCCGTATGCCAAACCTCTTCGTAGCACAAACCACTCGTTGAGCATCCGCAGAAGCGGATAATTGACAAACAAGAAACAAAACCCATAGAGAAACCCCTGGGTTACAATCAGTCCCGGCACCGATGTGATAAAAGAGGCGATCACGAGCGAGAGCACGCAGCCAATCCAGCCGATGATGATCATGTGGCGTTGCCAGGCTTGGAAGCTTGCCACAAAGGGTGTTACCAGAGGCCCAGCCAGATAGTAGACCCCGGTAGCGACAGTGCCGATAACAGCAGTGTTGGGGTCATGCTTAAGAACAGGGTGGTTTGAATAATAGTCTTGGAAGACACCATAGGATAGCGGGAATCCTCCGTAACATGTCAACCTCTAATTATCACCAAGATCCTTCATGAGTAACATACCCCAGAGAACAGCCTCAGCAACGAATGACGCAAAGACAAATAGCCAAGGAGTTAGACCTTTGTCTGTCGGGTGGAGAGACATAACCGAAGAGTCATCTGATTCGCTGTGATGGACAGCCTCGAGATTAACGTTTTCCGTGTGCGTAGACATTGTGTGTAGAGACAGGCCTGGCTCAGACAAGAAGGAATTTGATCCAATAAATCAAGAGTTTGAATTGATGGAATAATTTGTTTTTTCGGTAATAATCCCTAGTTCTCCGAGCAAGTCTCTAGTCTTATAATGCATGATTGCGTGCTTAGCTGCTCAACTGCTTAACTGCTCAACTGCTTAACTGCTCAACTGCTCAATAATTAACAGAATGTTTGCTGCATCCCATAAGCGAACCACCCCTCCTAATGTTTGGTATCAAAGATGGGTACGCTAGACACGGTTGGCCCAATGTATCCTGGGTCTACCTGCACTATGTAAGGACGCTAAGATGGCCCAACAGTTGGGGGTCGATGCCAATTGGATAATGTTAGGAATCCGAATTGAAAGCAGGCCCCACTCAGAAACGAAGCACATGGCTGCCTCTCAAATGGGTGAGACCTCGAATACCAAGCTGGCCTCGACTTTCACCTTAGCCGGGATGTTGATCTAGTCCAAGAAGCCAGCTTTCTCCACTTCACACTACTGCCGCTATTAGCACTAATCTGGTCACCAGCTGTTACTTGCCGAGTGCCACATCATTTGTTGTACATAAACGTGAAAAATTGAAGTGATAGTTGATTTATTTAGATGGTTATTTGGGGTGCGTAGAGAAGGTAATTCTTATAGGCGGAAGAATTCTTTCTATCCGCTTTTGTGCTATATCATCTCAAAACATTCCAGACTCGGCGTTATAAACGAGGTAAGCATATGCTCCTGGGACTCTTTATAGGAATCGACTGCAAACACAACTTGCCTCTTGTTCCAATTTATTGCCGGCTCAAGGCTCTTAACATATTCGATTGATTATTATTCTTACAACATTCAACACAATGCATCTTTTCTGCCATAGGGGGATGCCTGCCTTGTCGTCGTGTGTCCGCGTATCATTAGCTGTCATGACTCTATCTGTATAAGCCCATGAGCTGTAACATAGCCCATCTGGTAGTAACACTCCATTCCCTAGCAATACCCGTCCATACAATCACCAGCTAACTCTGTACTCAATTGTCTGCTTGTCCCTCTCATCGTACAGCACCTCTCTGTCTCTAACCTACTGGAACAAGCAAGACCCGCAAGGACTTCTGATTCCAAAAGGGTTCAGCTCGACTAGCTCGACCCCATGGGCTTGTTCGTCATACAAGATATCAAAAGACATGCCTTGCTCCATTAGTAGTCTCTGTCTTGTCCTTTCCTTTTAAATCTGCCAGAATTTGTGCCCTGAGCTTCTGCGCTTCCAAGACTCACTTCTCGATGATTCTATCCTGTTCATCTCCTGACAAACAAGCGTGACGCCACCATTTGTGCCAGCAACACGGTTGATGCCAGTGATTCTGCAGTCCTCGGGTCGACAGAACACGCGAAATTCGCGTTCGGGGGCCATGCGCTTATCAAATGGCAAGAAGAAAAGCTCAACCGGTATCGATGCGTTGAGGCAGTCCTCGAGCGCTGCGCGACAGCGACCCGAGGGGACAAGGCGAAAAATGATCTCAGTTGCCGAGTGAAGCGACACCTTCCTGAGAACCTTCTGGGCACCGTCCTTGGGCGAGCAGGCGTTAAGGCGGACGAAGAGACCTTCGGATGGGAAATGAAGAGCTGAGAAGGCTGGTGCTATTTCCTCGTCAAGGTCTTCGGCCATCGCCAGGTTAGCCCGATTGATCTGTATCGATGCGTCTGACCAGTCTTAGACACCAACTTGGGAAAGAGCATTGCATAGTTTTGGGTCCGAAAGTTTTCAGAAGGAAATAAAGTAATACTATGAAGTATGGAGGACGTCACAAAAAGTAAATTCGTGGCTATTGTGCGTGGCCAGCTGATATCAACAGCGTTATGCAGTATCCCACTGAAAACGAGAAGGTCTGGACCTAATAGAAGCAGAATCAAGAGTCCACTGCAGAAAGAGGAAATCATTCTAGGTAGATAGGCTGGTATCGACGTCCTTTGACAAAGGACGCAGCCACTTGAACGTACCTTCAAATGGTTCCGAAGTTGGCAAGAAGTCGATCACTCCTGCTTTTTGGATCTTCGGCGAAAGAACGTATGTGATGAACAGCTTTTGCACAAAGCTCCAAGACATAACATACCTCGCCATAATCCATGTCCACGTCGAGGACCACGCATGCATCCTGGTTATAAGAGCAGAGTGGTCCAGATCTGACATCAGCGTCTCCAGTCTCTCCTCTCGGTACTCCTTCAGCCGGCTTTCCAACGTCGAAAAGTCTAAAGGGTTTCCGTTGGAGGCTGAAACGAACTTCTGCAGCTTATTGCAAACAGCGGCTACGTCTTGAATGCCATTATTGAACCCAAGGCCTGCGTTGGGGGTGAACTTGTGCGCTGCATCGGCAACAAGGACAACCCTACCGTTCCAGCTCCAATTGCCACAGATACCCTCCTCGAGGCCTGCGCCACCGGCATTATAACGCTCCACCCACACATCCCTGACCTTCAGATTCTCTGCTATCGGCCACTCCATGAAGTCTTTTGCAAAGTCGCTGACTTGATCGCTGCTTAGAGCAATCCGCTCTGTCGATGAGTTGGGTAGCTTTTTGTACAGGAAAATCCAACCACGCTCTTTGCCTGTGATATACATAATGGACTTATCCCTACTGTGTGTCTCGTAACTCAGACCTGACTCAGATGGGCGAGGAAATGAAGCCCATACGCAGGTATAATTCGTCTTGTACGGTTGAACTGGATCCCACGTTGTCTCGTAAGGCGGATTGCTCTTAATTGCAAGACGGCGCATTTGTTGTCGGGCCATTGAGTGCACGCCATCAGCGCCTATTACAATAGAGCCTGTATAGTATGAGCCATCGACACAGGTTACTGTTACTCCAGTCTCTGTGGACGCAATGCTGGCGAGCTTCTTCCCTGTGATGTAGCGTTGCTTTGCAGCCTCGGGAAGGTTGTCGTACAGTGTCTGGACAAGGTGTGCCCTGTGGAACGCCAAGGGCTCTATGCCGTGACTAGATGAAGCAAAGCGTTTGTCAGCAAATGCGCGACGCCTTCGAGGTTTATATAGGAGACATGTCAACTCACTGTTCTTTCAAGATTCCATATGCATTTGCATGCATAAAAAGTTGGCCGTCAACAGTGAAGGCCTTGTTCACTTTGACCTTGCCCCCGATATCCATCAGCTGGTCGAGGATACCGAACTGATGAAAAACGCGTAAACTTGAAGGACTCAGAACCAAGCTTGCCCCCTGATCCTCGGCCACATCGTTTCTGCGCTCGAGAAGAACAAAGTCGATTCCGGCATGGTAGAGGGCGTACGCAGCTGTGATGCCGCTGGGGCCGCCTCCGACAATTATCACCCTGAAAGAGTCGCTGGTCATTTTGACAGGATAAACCTCGAAGTTTCCGTAGACAGTATTGTATTTTCAAGTGGGGGACGACAAAAATTCGCGCGGGAAGTTCTAGATAGCCAGGGGTTTTAAATCACCCATGTTGGTATCCACCCTCAGATCCGATATAACCGATTTCCCGTACCCGACGAACTCCTATCCAGTTGCGGCAGCTCGGCAGGGCCACACGTTCCAATATTATTAAGCAGCCGTCCAATTAAGTAGATGGATCACTATGACTTGCAAGCGAGGGAATATCTCCATTCGCCGATAACACCGGTGTGTAAATGCATGGCAAGCTGGCTTACACTCTTTAATTACCCCCTACGCTTTGCTAACCGAGGTTTGTTGCGGTAATCCGAGGTTCCACTAAGGTATACGTATGGTCTTTCGCCTTAGGGAAAGCCCAATTGATGCCGAACTAGGTGAGAGAGATAAATATGCTGTATGTGAGATTACGCTGAAAAAGATAACTCACAAGACAGCCCGTCTCTGAAGGAAGGAATGAAGTCCAGGGGTAGTTTGTTGACCGAAGTCTTGGCCCTGCGAGGTGACTGGATGAAAAAAGGTTCTACCCTGAGCCTCACAAGGATCAACTGTCTAGGCATCTCTCCCTCGTCGCAACGGTGTTTCTTATCCCATACCGATCCTATTAGGGTGCCAAATTGGCAGCGCAGCACACAATCTCTGTAAGGAGGCTCTTGAAAATGTTCATGACACCTCCTGTAGCTGTCCAGACGTGTGTTCTTTGGATGACCACTGTGGACTTGCTTTCGCCATCATCGAAAACAGTGCTTCAGTATACTCCCGCAGCTGGTCTTCCTCGCACTATAAGAGTCGAATGCCCAGACCCGATAATACCCCTTCGTGATATCTTGTCTGCAACATACCAAGATCAAAGCGTGTGGCGGATGTAACACTGGAAGTACTACAACATAACCTGATTCATATCGCGCGACAAAAGTCAGGCGAGAAATCCTGCGTAGGCAATAGTATAATGCTGTGGAGCAAGTAATCAGCGTTGTATGAGCGCCTGTTTATCTCTCCTGTCTCGCAGGGGAAATGCATGAACTAAGTATTCCTTCCGAAAAGTGTCCTCAACTTGGGACAAGGCCCATAACGGCAAGTGGAACGCCCGTTAGGTTCTTCGAAACCAGCAAGATGGTCGCTCTGAGGAGAAAAGTCTCGCGGAGACGCCTTCTTCTATGAATGTGGCACTTGTGAAAGAACAATACTCTGTGACTCGGATTACCGATATGGCGGCAATACAGGCTTTTGCAAAGCACTTACGTTCTAACACACAGGAAGCCAGAAGAAAGACATTAATTGTTAACACCGTATTAAACCCTATGGATATCGGTTTCAGTCTTGCACAACTGCCGTTCCAGCCACATTTCGTCCAAGACGTTGATAGTCTTATTCGACTGTCCGAAACTCCCCATCAGGTATTGTCGGACGCTATTGCATACAGGTTTGTCCCACTGTCAACTGTGTTCTACCTCCTCTAAGGTCTTCGATGTCAGTGATGGAAATCAGTGATACCCGATTCAGACCCATCATTCGACAGCTATACCGTGTACTTTCTCAACTCAGTCATACATTGGCCAGTTGGTTCCGGTTAGCCACTGCTGGGGTGAATGTCGTTGCGTCAGCGCCAGATGATGTCGGCGATAGTCGATGACTGCACATGATTCTAGCTAATAATTGCTGTGAGATTCGTATTAATCTTCGGAGCCAGATCAAAATGATTGTGGATTCTCTACCACCGAATAGATGCGTTCAGCATAAAATCAATCGCCTAGATACAGTGGTTCTAGACTTCAGGTACAATATCTGCTTCAAAGCGCTTTATCAACTGTTTTGATCTCGATCGAGTCGGAACGCATTGCAGTTGCCGAGCCTCCCTTGTAGTTGTTGGCTATAAATACAGCACGTACCAACACTTTTTATTGTCCCTTTACCTCTTTTTCTCTTCGTGGTATGATAAATTGGTAATAATGGATTGTTGTATCGCTTTTAGAAGTAGACTTAAACACAGCCCCCCTTTGACGCCCCCCATCCACCTTGGCACTCAGCTTGACCGGCGCCACTTCGTGCACCAGGTATATAATACTGGCACAGTCGTCCTAGATATTGTTGTCTCAACGTATCGGGTTGATTTGCACGCGTGACCTAACGCTAACTGCCTTAGTAATCCCGTCTCCACATACACTAGGCTTCACAAAGTTGCCTGTTTCTCCCGCGGACGCGTAGAAGACAGAGCTGCCGGCATCGCAGAACACCCTGATTGCTGTGTCATTGCCGTCCTCTGCAGTCATCGTAATAGCCCCTTTAGCCGCTTTGATTGTGCCACCACCCGAACAGGTAAAGCCACCGTCAGTGTTCTGGATACACGGGTCCGCATCAGTGAAGGTGAGCTCCTGACCGGCGGATTGAATCGAAAAGTCGCTTTTTGCCCTAACAGTGGTTACGGAAGATAGAACCTTTCCACGGCATTCCTCCACGTCAAAGCCCGCAGTGTTCATAACAAAGAAAGTAAATGCTTCAGGACCACCACATTCAGCCTTGACTCCTCCTAGATTCGTTGTTGTTGGGTAGACTACAATTTGGGCCCAAAAGTCATCTAGCGCAACAGTTGAGTTCTGGTTGCCATCCGAGCAATCGAATGATTCGTCCGGTTGTTGTATGCATGGGACTCCATCAACAAGGTTATACTCAAAGCTGGTGGCAAGAGTCGGGGTAACAGTAAGCATGGCAGCAGCCATAACAGAGAAACGAAGAGTATGCATAGTAGTAAAATGTGGTTAAAATTAAGGAGGTAGCGAGAGACAAAGATGAAAGACCGTATAAGCGAGGGTGTTATGGGTGCGTATTATGCCTACTGAGATTCTACGCATAAAGCCTTATAAGAGGTAAATCAGCAGCTGTCGTGTCAGCCACGGTGATACCGGCGGTAAGACCCACAAGCATCCCCATTCCCAAGGTTGGACGATGCACAATGTTTCTCCACTTCAAGATATTAGGTTGTCATGAGTTAAGGGTAGCGGTTAAGAAGCAGACACTTTGCGGGACCGCCGATCAATCAGCAAAGTACCAGCCCAAGTCACTCGTGTAGCCTGCGCAGACCATCAGCTAGCGCTTTTCTAATAGAAAAAGCAGAAAACACCTATAACTTGATTAATCTTAGGTTTATCCAAAAAGTAATGATGCAGATTAATTTTTAAAAAAAAGTTGCCCGAAAGAGCTGCCTGTTAAACATGCTAATTAGCAGCTATATACGTGGTAGACGAATAACCTTTTCCCTTACCTTTTTCCTAGCTGCTGACTTGGAGGTAAAGGATGTGAAGTAAGGGGGGGGGGGGGGGGGATGACTTCGGAGTGGGTGGGTCAGTACTTTGCTGACTTGGCCAGACAGAGGTTTTGCCCCGCAAAGTGTCTGCTCGATAACCGCTACCGAGTTAAGGAGATTAGTTGGCTGTATTGTCGGGCGCTCCGTACAATACCGTGTGGATGCAATTGGCTCACTTATTGACCAGCTGAATTATGGAAGGAAGAAGTGAGTAAAAATCAGAATCACAGAACCACATTTCCTCCAGTACCTCTATGAATACTATGACCAAGTTAATAGGGATACGGACAGTGTAAGCGCCAAGGGTAGGCTAAAGTGCATCGCGTCGGATGGTTGAGAATGATTGCTGCCCAAAGTTAAAGCGCGTCTACATGAGCCAGAACGCAAACTTCGTCAATGGAGTGGCGCGTTTTTTCTAGAATGGACAAGATAAGTGCAGTTATAATTCATGGACCATCCTGGTTGCAGTACGCGTGCATTAATGGTTGTCGAGTCTGGCGGCAATACCTGCAATAGCTAGGGTGACATGTTTGCAAGCTATTATTGATTACTACTTTTGAGCCATTTTCATCAAATTAGACGTTATCAAATCCGATTGACATGGTGTTGATGGGATGTCTCCTCCAGATTCGGGGGGGATCTTGGACATGAATTAAAATGACTATCTTTTTCGGAATTCTGTCTCCACTGTACTGACTAGTACTTGGACGGCATCGGCTCTTCATACCCCATGGCACAAAAACTTGGCATTTCCTTTGCCTTATTTTTGTTCGGGCCCATTCGCGATACACCCAAGCTTCGAAATAGTGGACCACAATTATAGTCCTAGTACAGCCCTACAGTTGTTTAACTCGACAGAAACTCTCCTAAACATGAATTTCATGGTCATCGGAGTTTCCAATATGCCGCAGCTAATATTGAGTGGGTCCTCCGGGGCTTGTGATTGCCACAGGCAGGTAGAAGGATTCCGCAGGATCTTGAATATACGCTGGCCACTTACGTCTATACATCTCCAGCACCGGACCTTGAGCCTGAATTGTGGACAAAACAAATTGCTTTGAAATATCATAAGGTTAATTCTTGACCTACACCGGCGTAGCAATAACTACCTTCTCAGTATGACACCCTCGCTGTGTGGATTTTAATCCTAAGACAAACTTTTGTAATGCCCCATCTGACCGGTGGATAGAAAAATACACAGATAGTTTGCGAAACAGCCAGATCTCGCAGACCAACTCCTTAAGCAATCTGGGCGAGCAAAGACCATAATTGCGGAAGCTACAAAGCCATTATTGGTAAGCAGATGGTAGTGACCCAGACTTCCAAACAGGCAAGGCAGCTTTACTGTAAGGAACGACCTGGTCGTGAGACACCGGATTATTGTATCAACATCATAGAAATGAAGGTAGTCTACCTGTTATTTCAACTATTTCTCATCACCCTTCCAAAGTGTCTCAGTCATCTTATCCTTCAGAGGCTAGGCGAGAGTTGCAGCAAGAGACAACCGTCTCTTCTCGGTTGTCTTACTCCAGTCCATTGTCGATTGGCAAATTGCCATGATAAGTTTGGGCCTTTTGGTTGGCTTGCTAAGTGATGTAGATCTCCCCGCTGGTACCTGCTGAAAGGGTTAAGCTTTGGCCTGATGTCGTAGTAAATAAGCATACTGGTGGATAAACACTGGCTAGGATAACAGCAACCCCAGATCTCCTTTAAGCAGAAGAAAACAGATTGCTTATATCATGCTTTGCTGTATGTTGACTTGCATTATCTAACCTTATGCAACCCCATGAAGATAATATTAGTAGGTAAATGTGGGAGCACTGGCGTAGCTGCGCCTCATTCATGGCCCACTAACCAGTAGATAAAGTTTGGTACATTCTATACGTCCCAATACTCCTTGCCCACTCTAACTCCAGCCCAGGACTTTCGCTGGCCACCCATCGGCAACTATCTAGCTACCCATCCACACTAACCACCCATACCCACAGACTCGGCGTTGCCGTCGCCGACTCCGTCACCTTTGCAAACGCCGCCACTACTTGTTTCTGTAACAAACTATGGATACAGTAATCATAAGTTACCCAATTGTAATTTAAACTATATTACTCTAGAATTCTTATTGTAGCGTATAGGCAGTGTATGCTATATAAACCGAGTGATTGCTTCAGTCTACGTCAGGTTCAGGGTCCTTTGACGCGGCCTACTCCTCTTATACTGCTAATATTTCATTAATCATGATACTCCTCAAGTTAGTCAGCTTCTACATGCTAGTTGCTCTAAGTTTGGCTAGCTCTCTCCGTCAACCAGGCCAAGGCGAGATTCAAGCCCGGGGTACCAAAACAACACCGCTTTACAATCAACTCGCTAACGCGGTAAGATACTCAACACGGCCTGTAAAGCTTGTTCCCGATGGCTGGTATGTACAGTCCCTCCACTTACGCGAACATGGAGGAATAGCAGAGCAATGGGGCTTGATTGTGGGCTATGTCAGTAGCAGTATCACACGCAACAAGGTTGGCCTGAGTTCATGGACCTTGGACTACAAAGCCAGGCTATACAGCGTAAGCTGGGTACCGCCAGAGGGGGAAATACCAGGACAAGGGCTTGATGACCCACCAAAATGGGAAATACCGGGTCGCTGGGTATGGGGATCCCAACCTTGGAAAGGTGCCTGGGATCCTGCAAACACCCAGATCTTGTTCCTGGGAGGAACGACGGCACCCCGTGCCGACCACGAGAGGCTGAAAAGAGCATCCGAAAGCTGGGTACAAAGGGCTGGAGGCCGTCGTGACTACAGCAACGCCAAAAACCCGGACACGATACCTATCGATCAGCTGCCTTTTAGCAAGAAGGGCTACACACAGTACATGGGAAGGATACTGAGCAACGACGACAAGTTCGAAGGTACTCCAGCGCAGCCGCCTGTCCCAACACGAACATAAGAGGTTAAATGGAAATCTCCCGAATTTTAAACAATCCCTGAATCTTCTCAAGTACCACAAGTCGCCAGGCGTTTCAGACATGCAGACACTGGGAGCGCCTTTGTTACCCACATCTCCTGGGCAACTTTAGAGCCGCCCCGATCTTTGAGACCGTTGGACAGCAGCGTCAAGATTCTCTACATCTCCGCCTTCTTCAACTGGTCTTCCTCAACCATCGCCATTGCCCTGCACTTCAATCTGTTGCAATTCCCGGTTTTTTTTCGCGGTATGGGAGAGACAGCCTCACTCGGGTGGCTGGAATAGCGAGTCGTCGTTGATGGCATGGATGATCAATCCATCTTCCATAGTTCCAGCACTTCACGTCTCCATTTCTATCACCTTCTGCAAATGGCAGTGGACGATGCAGCGATTGACGCGCTTCTTAAGTATCGGTCTGTGGGACACTCCAGGTCCATTTACAAGAGGGCAGGCTTGGGTTCTTTCTTAATTAGATCGAGCTTGGTTCTGCTGCAGGGAATATCGAGCATTGTTTTAGTATAAGGTGGGCGTTTCGTAGGCTTCATGCTGCTCTAGGAGCCACAAGCGCTTAATTAAAGGGGCAAGTCAATAATTTGCGACCTTGCCAACTGCTCCGCAATCACTCTTCCAGACCTTCGTAGTGCGGGATATCTTTTCTAAGTTTTCTCAAGACGAGATGCCCGGTATAAGCAAGACGACATTCTTGCACCATGTCAGCTACAGTGAATCAGGAGATAACCCAGTTCTTAAGCTATCAGGGGTGCGTACTGCTATAAGTCATCTGTCTGCCGTTGCGGAGTTGGATGTCGTAATCGGCGTGAGGGAATACGACAAATTATAGTTAAAAAAGTTTGCTTGATTAAGCTGATAAACGAGCGACAAAGTACGCCCGATATAGACGTTGTCGTTCGCCGTTCTGTTAGCAACAAAAAATCCACCGATGCGGACCAACGCTGTCATATTGAAAATGGCTGCTGTTTCGTACCCGCCGGGATTGTGTGCATATGACCCTCCGTGTGGATAGAGTCTGATTATATCCGAAGCCATAGTCGCAATCAGCCAGTGACGCGGAACAAAGACAGAGTGAGAATAGGGAAAGGCCACCGCCAAAGAAAATCTTTCTGTACTTGCCGTAATTTTCCCAAACGATAACCGGTGCGACGGCTATCCCGTACCGGAAGGTCTCACCGGCATCCCGTTCCAAGATTTTAACCGTCACGAATCCCCCAAAGCTCCAGCCCCAGATTGCCACTCGTTTCGGGTCGATATAAGGCTTCTGGATCCACGTCTTGGCAGCGAAAATCTGGTCTACGGCTTCTGCTTCGCCTACATCAGATAGATGACAGTGAATGAAAGCCGCCAAGTTTTGGACTTGTCGAGAATAAAAAGGCAAAGTATAGGTCGGGGGTGACCCATGTATCATCGGTAGCCGGTGCCCCTTTGGCCGTCGACGCGCTCCTGCGGCGGTTTGATAATTCTTTGGGAGGCTTTTGATATGAAATTACACCTGCACCCGATGCCATGATTCCAATCGTGTGGCTGATGGAAGACCCACGCCCATTCATCCTCGTTTCTGGTATGATCAAAGGCCCAGCTACTTGGCTAAGTATGTGCCCAGTTAGCCCAAGCCAACGGAAGAAGATCTGGAGATCATAGTTTATTTGTGATGCTCTGAATGGGAATCCCGTCGTGGCGCGGCGGACAGCCATTTCTAGAGATTTAGTGCAGTATATTAATAGCATAAATAGAGGTAGTGGTTGCTACTGCTGCTTGTGCTGTTGTTGTGCTTTGACTTGTTGATGTTATCGCCGTCGCGTGCCCGGTCTCAGCAGCGGCAGATGAGTGCAATGTTATTACATCGATGGATTTTTTGACCGCTGGTGCACCGGTTACCGATGTTATCGAGCTGATAAGAACGAAAACGACAAGTGCCTATCCGTCAACAAGTACAGAAACAAAGCAGCAGTGACTGGGTCCACAGCATAGTAACATGCTGTCCGAGAACCATGAGGATGAATGCCTCATCTTGAGATTGCTGTTTTAGCCGCCCAGTCTTGAAGCAGTGATGGCTTCCTCTAGAGTATGTTGCGGAGATGATAAAGGTCCTCACGTTGAACGACGGATTCCTTCTGAAGCCGCCCTTTACATTGTCATATATTCCATAGTAGTGTCATGTTACCTCAATCAGAAGCTTGAAGACTTTACTTAGAGATGAAGCTCCCAGCTATCGAAAGAAGGCGGTGACCACAAATACATTGATGACAGCTCATGAAGCAACCTGCAAGTCCTGGGATCCCCAACCGAGCCTCCAGTGTGTAGGATGATACAAGACCAACAGGCAGCCGCCGTTTTTACTTGGCAGGTGATATTAGTTCTTTCGTCTAGTTGCAGTACGTAAAGGTAGTCAGCTCCACTTAAGCAAAGATACTTTTAGGCAGACCCTAAGGTACGGTTTTCAAGCCGGTAGGTTGTTCGTAGGGTCGCCAAGTACACAATAATAGCGATACAGTTAGAAAAACACAGTACAAGTATTATGGCCGATACTCAACACAATAAATCCAGGCAGACAAGCACTTCTTTGACACCGGCCCACACACATACGGTTTTATGTTAGCTAGAGCCTTAGCTATCTTCTTTGCCTTGTGCGACACTGCGCCAAATATCATAGCCGTCAACTTTCAATAGCTACTCCTTGAATGTCAGTAAGGCCATCGTTAAGAGGTCCATCTCCCAATACAACAACACCAAAAGCACGGGATTTGGTTTTTCTGCATGGACACATTGACACAACTGCTTGGTACCTACAAACATATTCCAATAGGCTGGGTGACTGCACTGTATACCATCTAGATAATATACATATACACTCATCAGTACAGATAGACTAAAGACCGGCTCGTTTCCAAACTCCCCGGGGTTAGATGTAATCACCCAACAACTCAGATTCGCCACTGTCTGCCAGCCATTTCAATTTCCCATATATAACCTATTTTCTGTTTGCACAAAACCCTTAAGTCGCCACTCTATTTACTCAGGTACTATCCCACGTGTCCACAGCGCGTGTTAGGCTTACATTTTCACAGCACCATCACAGTTCCTGACTTGTTCATTTCCTTCGCTGACGTGGTTTTGAGGTTCCCGTGAAAATGTAACGCAAAACTGATATAGATCAGGAGAAACAGTCAAAGCCAGGGAGCATTTGTATCGCAGCGATTGTCTCAGAAAGAATGGCAGAGGTGCCTTCGTCAGAGTAGTCACAGCAGTCCTCTCAACCCGTAGAAGAAGACGGGGTAAGTGGCTTCAATAGCGTGTATGTTCTACAATGCATCTGCCGACATTTAGCTCATCACGCACACAGAATAGGTGGAATGTCTCCAACGACCCAGATAATCCATACAACTGGCCACCCATCCTCAAGATATCGATATCGGTTATCATATCGTTCGGGCAGCTGGTGACGCTCATGTCTACGTCCATGATGGCAGCAGTCCTGGGCCGCATCAGTCATGAACTGGGAATCGACGAGTCACGACCCAAGTTACCTTTTCGATCTTCATCCTCGGTCTCGCTTTTGCGCCGTTTCCTATCGCGTCTTTCTCGGAGATGTACGGGCGCAAGCCAGTTTGGCTCCTGTGCAACGCCTTCTACGTGCTATGGAACGCCCTCTGCCCGGTCGGCCGCTCGCCGTTGCTGATGGTTATTGGCAGATTCCTGGCTGGCTCGGGTGCGAGCATGGGCATCACGGTAGGTGCCACTTGGAGATTTGGTAAAGGCCTACGCTAACGTCCCGCCTCCTAGTTGAAGGGGCCTATTATGGCTGACATGCACCGTAAGGAGGACCGCGGCAAGTGCCTCGCCATCGCAACCTTTGTGCCGTACCTCGGACCGGCGCTGGGCCCCATCATAGGTGGCATCATAACACAGAAGCTGGATTGGCCGTGGCTTTCCTACCTTCCAAGTATCTTTAACGCCATTGTCTGGGTCGTTGGACTCGTCTTAATAAGAGAAAGCTACACTCCCGTGTTGCTAGCTCGAAGACGCAAGGTAGCAGCTACTACCACTAGGGCTTCTTCGCTAGGACCGACTTCGTTTTGGGTGGCAGCTTCCAGAATGGCCATCAACCTACGCCGGCCGATGCAGCTACTATGGCAACGGCCAATCATCCAGGTAATAGCCCTGATCATGGCCTTGAACTTTGGCTTGTACTGCCTTCTGCTGTCCACCTTCGCCACGCTGTGGATCAACCATTACGGAGTGTCCGAGTTCAACAGTACGCTTCACTATATCGCCGTCTCACTAGGTACAACTGTCGCCACGCAGGCTGGAGGCCGCTTCATGGACTGGGTCATTGCGAAGCAGAAAGCGCGCCCACCAGATGGCAGTACTAGTCCCGAGTTCCGCGTGCCGTGCCTTATTCCACCCGTCATCCTGATCCCTATCGGCCTCTGGTATGGGTGGGCGGCTGAGGTAGGCGCACACTGGGCAGTAGTGGATATTGGGGTGGTTGATTTCGTGCGCGGTAGTTTTTTGTTGGCGCAGACTATGCTTGCCTACCTGCTTGATAATTTCGAACACGCAGCGTCGGCAAACGTGGCGAGTCGCATGCTCTCCAACGTGCTGGGCTTCGTGTTTCCTATCTTCGCGCCGCAGCTATTTACGCGTTTAGGGTACGGATGGGGCAACAGTTTGCTTGCTTTCCCGTTCATTGGTCTCGGCTGCCCAGCGCCGCTGTTGCTTTGGGTGTGGGGGGTTCGACTGCGAGCGCTAGGACAGAAATGATCCCTGGGCACCCGATTGGCTGCCCGGGTCTGGTTGGGGAGAGGGATTGAAAAGAAAGATTTGATTGATAAGATAATCAGGACTGTCGGACAGGGACGATGTGTTCGTATACGATAGGAAGCCGGTGTCATTAAGCTGGAGGACCCAGCCATGCGTAGGGACTTTATCAGTTCTCATTTGTTGGCACATTACGGAATGATTACAGCGCTGCCCGGTGAAAGCTTAATTTCGTAAAATCTTATAATTCCACCTTAGGCATTATGCCATCTCGCCGTAATACAGGTATTCACACTTTCCTTCCACTTCACTTAACCACTGTAGGTAGCTTTAGGAACACATTCCTTAGTCCAATACTAGCCCTCCTAATCCTATCAACCCTACCAGTATGTATCCTCCTTTTCCCACAGAGTTAGGGGTAAACAAACAGAACCATAAGTAAGGGTTATAAGTAAGTAGAGAGATAGTTGTGTAGTCTCTAGCTGGGTAGGATACAAAGCAGGGGTTATGCCACCCTTTTTGTGCCGCTCGGGGCACTTCCTCCGGCCCCCCCCAACAAGTTAGCTACGACATGTCGGCGCCAACGCTGTATTCCCGGGCAAAATGCGAGTGCCTGAACCCCCCCCCTGTTCGAACCCGGGTCTGGTCTGCGTGCCCGCCAGGTCCTTGGAAGCACGCCCCCCCTCCCCCCCCCCCCCCCCCCCCCCAACTTGGGTGGGTCCGAACAACTTAGAGAGTTTAAACCGAACGCAGTGTCGCCAAATGATGCCAGGGTAAAGGCTTAGCTGCAATAGGGACAACCATTGAGCACTATTAAGCAGACACAAAACCCATGTCTGTGAAGGACGTCACAAGACCCGTTATCTTGCCTTCACAAAGGAGTTGCCCAAAGTGATCTGTATATCATGCTTCTGCTTCAGTACACTTATAGGACTACCTTATACCCAGACACCGTCGCAACTATCGCTAGCGCTCTTATGTCAGCCAAAAAGATAAGTTGGAATTTTCTGTTGCAGTCTGCTCGTGTCAATGATATTAACCCTTTGGCTTTGTTTACACTTGAGAGTCACGAGTCTGAATCCAAGGCTGTTATTTATTTGGCGACTTGAACTGCTGCTGCCCCTGCTAACGTATGCTTGGCTACATTAGCCTCCAGTGCAATTTCCTAGAGTACCAAAGATACTGTTTCCTCTACAACAGATTGTAACAATAAAGAATAATTAGCTACTAATAACATTAACTCAATTAACATGTAAGCTTGGCCCTTATCAATGGAGAGCTGAAGGAGACATTGCAATCCTCGCCTTCATTCATTGTAAAAGATGTCCAGGACTCCTAAACCATAATTAGCCCTTAGATCAATACTTTCATGATAGATTAGCTCGAAAGAACATACCGTGCCGGCTTTCACATCCTGGAACCAAACTACAAAGTTCACCGCGTAGTTTACCACATTGCTAATGTTGTATGAGTACCCCTCTGTCCTTGTAATGGCAAGCGTATCTAGCCCAAGTGTGGTCGTTTGACCAAGAAGCGGCGATATAGGGTACGCCGTGCATGTCGTCAAGACGTTGTCTCCAGTCCCAACGTTAACACTAGCACAGCTAGCTTCTGCAACTCCATAGATAGAGGAGAGGACAGTGAGGACACCTGGAAGAAGTGAGATGTACATAGCTAGAGATGTGATTAGCACTATCATCTACCAACCACAAAAATATCAAGTGCAATAAAAGGTCATACCGAATGGACTTAGAGCAAGTCAGCTGTTTACAAATCACAGTGAGATATAAGGCTATTATCTCTAGATAAGGTTAAAAGTAGTTTGGGTTCCGTTGAGTATGAAGGTGATTAGGCGTCTTGCTACAAATTATATATAATTTGTTTAAAAGGAATAACACGGAGCATAATATCGGATGTTCCACCACTACTCCCGAAGAATTGTCTTAGAGAGGAATAACCAGAGTAAAACCACAGACATAGTCTCATTAGTATAGCTACATACGGCTATAAGAAGTGTTTAAAATAGAATAGCAATCTTATTTCTTATACACTGTTACATTGTAATATATGTTTAAACCTAAGTAAATCTTCCATAATCCTAGACGTCTACTTCAAGTGGTACTTTCTTTCTTTACGCATTAGAACTACAGTCAGGAATAAATTCATTTGTGTATATGTTCTATGTTAAACAGAAGCTGAATCTTGGAGCTTCATTTGCTAAGCAACCTCCTATCAGTCCCCTCGTATAATGTAGTAAATGAACCCGGCACGCTGAAACACGTTGATAACCTTACAGTGACATGTAAAAAGTCTGGGCTCACCTACTTAGAGTGGCACATTGTGTGGTAAGCCCAGACTTCTTACACGTCACTGTATTTGATACGCTGCAAGCGGCATCCTGTGGCGCAGAGTGCCGCCATTGTCCCGTGATGCCTTATGCTAACTCGGCGTGTCCGGCCATTTCGGCATGTCCGGCCATTTCGGCGTGTCCGGGTACAATCGACTAGCGAACTAAATATCCACAGTTTAAAGCAGGCTAAGGATTCGAATAAAGTTAATTCAGTATGTAACCCCTTCCACTGAAATCACATGATGATGACTACTAAATATGGAGAAAGACAACTATGACCTCCCCACGTCTGAACACCCTTAAAATGCCTCACTTCTAAGTAAAGACTAATTAGATAACAGATGCTATCAGCAACAGAAAGAGTGCAACCTAGTGAGAAAAAGGACCTGAGATACACAGCGCATCCTTCGCAACTCTGACAACTGCGACGAAAGATAGACCTCAGTATTTTTCGGCCATGATTGAGACTTCCTCGACATTAGTGTGACTGGAATCTCAACAATTACGGCATGGTCTCTACGAGATTTTCGCAAGATGTGAACCAAGAAAAGAGTGTTGCTTGTTGTTATTTTTGTTATGTCTATTTCATGTTGGGCCATTTTTGTAGAGCACAAAACGCGCCCGCGTTAACAAACTTCCACAATAATAATACATATACATTTTGTCTCACTCACATCAAATGTCCCACCGCGTATAGCACTCTTCACTTGTCAACCAAGCCCTTTCATAAAAGTTGTGCCTTTCTGTTATATCTCGAGGGTTATCGGTGTCCAAGTGCCATACGGGTCATCCCCTCAAGTCCTACTTATGATTGCGGATGTAGAGGAGCCGAGATTCGTCGTGAAACCCATGGTGGCCGTGGCCGTAGCTACAGCTACGTCCCAGACGTTTGACTTACTTGTAGAGCTATATGACGCCTGTCACAGTTTTTGCTCACCCCAGAGCCAATGAGGAGTTGATATATGAAGATATTGGCCCCGCTGATATCCCCGCCGAGATTGGCGGAGAGTCCATTGGCAGGGTTCTTGGCACAAGCAGAAAAATAAAGAGCGAGAGGTAGGCATCAGCAAGGATGGATCTGGGTCCCAGGACTGCTTGTTAATAGAGAGAAAGGCAATAGGCGAGTTCTACCATGATGTAGCCATAGAAAATGCACATGTGAAAAGGTCAACAACAGTAATCAAGATCAAATGTAGAGTGACACTCCCAAAACTGAGGTTCAAGAGAAAGATGGGTGTGCCACTCACAATGAACACATAGGCTACCAGACCGATCAATCGCTTTTAGACCGGCCCAGAGAGGGATGTATGGGCTATTATTGAGCACTCTGAATGCTGTTAAACAACAGCTACCGGGAATTTATGTTACAGGGCGTTAATCAAATGGTCGGCAAAGAGGGTGGCGACGGCCAGTAGCAGGATACGCTTACGGATTCAGAGCTCCGACAGCTCTCCCCAAGACGGCCTGCTCGGGCGGCGGCTCCCAGTACTGCATTCTCCATTCCTCAACACTCATTTTGGACCCCAGATAAGCCCAAACACAAGACCTCTACAAGCGTCTCTCGATCTTTGCTCTCAAGGCCAACCGACGCCTAGGTTTAAAAACGCACAACGCAACTATTTCTACACCACCCACAAGACCCCACATCCCACAATACCTACAACACCCATAACCTCCAACTGGAAAGTTTGGTTGTCAAAAAAGGAATAGTAGAAGTCAAGTTCAACCATAACAAGCACAAAGATCCAATAGGCAAAAGAAAACTACGGGTCCTGGTCGTAGCCCATCTGACCCGCATTCTTCGCAACCCCACATCTTCTCGTCCAGCTAGGACACGCTCGTATATCTCCTTAAGCCAAGGAGACTCCTACTAAAAGTATATTTACGTTCTGGTTCTTCGTATCACTAGGTCCCAAGCTGGCCAAGAGGGTGACAGGATTCTCTTAGCCGTGGCCTAGGTGTTGGTCTTCGCTTTAACCATGCCGCTAACAACCTCAGCAAAGTGAAGTCGGTAGCCTCAACTAGCCATAATTATCTCCCTAAGGCCAGGTAGCGACAAAATTGTTAACTCCTGCATCGATCCCGTCACCAAAGAGTTTGTGTACATAGCGAAATAAAAGTGTTACAGCCAGAAGGATAGCACCATAGAAAATATAGTTCCCCAATCGAGAACTTTAATAGCTATTAAAGGATGAAGGGAAGAGCAGAACCTCACCCGCTTGTAATCTGTCAAGCGTGGTTTCAAACATTGAGAGCGGTTTACGAAGCTGGTGAACCGCAGGCAAGATTATTGTTGCTTTAACATAGAAATAACTTGACCTATTCTCTTTATTTTGATTCGAATTAGGATACAATGTCAGCACGCGTTGCATAAACAATACAAGTCAAATGGTTGTAGCATCCAAATATAAACATTTGATTGTACTGTATATCAAAACGTAGCCAATCACCTCGATTAGAGACACATGGATTATCATCTGTTTGTTGCTTCCCCTCTTATCACTTCACTTGGTGGGTCCAAGGTCGCCAAAAGTATTCTCAAACCAGTAATCGTAACCCTGAAGTTCAATCCAACGGTGCCAAGGATGCAGCCAACCCGTCGGCTCTCCCTGAGGATGGATAGAAATCCGAGGTGGTGTGCCGTCACAGGCGGTTTGGTTGGTGCGTCTAAGTCCATCCACCACTGTTAATGGTCTTGGAGACAGGGAATGGCAAACAATACCATTATTGCATGAAGTTCAAACGAGGCACCGCCGACTCACCTGCGGCGAGGTATGTCTGTGCAAGGAGCCCGAGTAAGAGAGACCGCGGAAAAAGAAATGATACTCTGAGATCATTATATATTACTGTTGCCTGAAAAGGAATACTGGAAATTCTACCGTTGGAACGGACTGGTGAATGGCGTTGCAGGCAAGTGGATGCCGTTTGGTCACATATCCCGACCGACATAACACCTGCAGACTTCAGCAAATTAAGGAAAATATTTTCACTTGCAACCAACTCAAACTCGCGCAATGACCAGCAAATTCGACACCTTGCTGCCAGACAGGTCTGCGTAGTGCTGCAGACAAGAGGGCATACAAGTAGCTGACACCTCACAGCACCGAGATACAAGACGTCATGCCACACTTGGCCTGTTTGAAGCTTAGACGTGGACTTAATACCGATGCTGTCCATGCGTGCGGTCTCAAGCGCGGCGGCATTGCCTCAAATGGATATTAGTAGTAGTTCGCAGGTTGCGGTGTTAGATGTGACAAGGAGCGTGCCCGCTCTAGCGATCTGTTGATCACTTTCTGTGGCTTAGGGTACGGCTCGTCCCGCTGACTTCAGTACTTGATCTCAATTACTTGGACTTCTTTCCCCGCCAACGACGAGCCACTTTTTTATCTTTACTTAAACGTGACAGGAATAAGCTTAAGAAGATGCTTCTCTCCCAGTCGAAAACACCGACATTGTCCTTGACTGTTGGTCTCGAGCCGGGCCAGGTTCGTGCATTATCTCCCTGCATGTTTGCTTCCCAACGAGGAACTTCAATCCGGTCCACCAACAAGCCAGAGCCAACTTGGGTGTCATTCCTGGGACATTCCATGGGGTCCATTTGCCAGCCCAGAGGCTTTCTTTTCTTTAGGTCTAGGTCTTGCTTTGTTGAGAATTCCGGCAATCTTCTGATCATGGATATTATTTGGGCTCAGACCCCGTCAAATTTCTTGATCCTCCTTGGCTCCTCTCCCTCATGCCATGAAAAACATTGACGCCATTCCCCCTCACTTCCTACTTCCATCAACTGATGTGTTCCAGCCTAGAGGCCCATTGGAGCAAAACTTTGACAACATTGAACCCATGAACATGTGCGTTTTTCCTCGCCCATTTTCTTATGACTTCTCTCGTGTTGACGCACGGCTGCCATGCTGCCAAGTCGTCCGGAAGAAGCCTCTGTCCGCTGTCGTGGATCGCGGTTTTGTCCAGATCGTTGTTTCACCAGCCTTGAAACGGTTTCGGTAAGCTCTCTCTCTTTTGGCTGTTTCCTTATCAACGGACGTCCACAACTAATCGCACGAAATATGCTTTGGACAAGGATGTCTACGACATACGGCATATGCTCTTTACACAAGCCCTCGATGCTGAATTCTTCTTGTTCAAGAATCGCCATCTTAATCGAATCCTCGAGTTCGGAACTGCGACTGGTATCTTGGCCATTGACGCCGTCGAGTAAAGCAACCATATGTTATTGTAGTTATTTAGAGCTTTTATGCTGACGAAAGTCAGCAAAAAGGGAGGCGAAGCGACAATTGTTAGCATCGACCCATGCCAGGCACACCCCAAGAGGTAAGAAGAATGCCTATCTCCAGCAAACGCTGTCTAGACTGGTGGTAACTTGATTTGCAAGATATATGATCATGGGCCAGGCTGACCATATAGCTACGCGTCAAACATTATTTTTCGTCAAGGCCCACTCGATGTGCCCTGTGGTCTCGATCCGAATCAATTCGATGTGGTCCGCATCTCGGATCGCCCCGGCCTCAAGTTTGATACAAACCGGCTGTATGCAGAAGCGTACTCAGTTCTCAAGCCAGGTGGACGAATTGAAGTGATCCACCTCGAAATGGTTCCTGGGTTCAATGGTCTTTCGTCACCTCATGACTCCAAGTTGGGCTATTGGTGTTGCCAGTTCCAGGTCGCTTTGGAGACGCTCGGTGTGCCAAAGCTGCTGGTCGATGATACCGCCAATCATCTGCGTACGGCCAATTTTACTCAAGTGACAATACAAAAGGTCCGTTTGCCCACTTGCTGGCCGCCGGATGATACAGATCTACACGAACTCGGTCGGTGGTTCAATCTGTATCTTCGCCGCTTCGTGAGGGCAATGACGCCGCTGGTATTCTGCCAAATACTTGGTTGGGAGAAGAAGCAATTTGATACTTTAGTGGATGAGGTGATTGTCGAAATCTCAACCCTAACTGTTGGTGCATACATGAACCTGTACGTTGCTTTCTTCGCTCAGTGCGTGATTGTCACCAAACGAGTGGATGCACGCGTCCGTGTGTAACTACTAACTCCGGGATCAGGCATGTCTGGGCGGGAATTAAAACTTAGACAGCGCCAGCAGGGCCTCTGCTTTCAAATGGCAAAGGTTTCGAAAGATGGCAGACTTGTTCATGATGGTATATCGAGGCAAAGAGTCACTGACACTGGTGATCGGACTGCTTCATATGCCAAAGGGCATTTAAGTAAGGGATTCAACAATACAATACTAGTTTTGTTCTGGTTTGCCTTTATTATTGTACCTTTGCCTTGATGAAACATAGTGGGAAGCAGTCTACCTGTCTAATGAGTCTCTACTTCGGTTTTTCTAAAGTGAATACATGATTGCTCCTCCCTTTATTTATCTTCTCACGAGCGATCGAGGCCTCTGGAGGCTGACATGCTCATAGCTAACAAGGAGAAAGAGTTTGAGAATATATAGAATATTGCTCGCTTAGTATGTGCTGTTAAAGTTTAATGTTCCAATAAACCCTCTGTTTGTTCGTTTTCCAAACGGCGTTCCTGGGGTTAATATCCTGGGACGACTACTATCAAAATCGCGAAAATCTTGCCCCCTGAAGCGATACGAAAATCATCTTCCCACTGGCCAAATTCAGGTGCGGATTCTCGACCGGAAAACACCTACCATTGTCCGCATTCCAGTCGCCATCGCATCGGATGCCGTTAACTGCCTGGCGCGGGGCAAAATACTGAGTACCAAGAGACAGGGGGGTGGAAAGCGATGGCTTGGGTTTAACAGTCGACACGGGCTTGGCCTCAGCTTCATCGGCGGCGCCTTGAAATAAGTTTCTCAATCTTTCAGTCTCCATCCACCTCGCTTTCTTAAATTCTGTCGCCAATCTCAATGTTTCCAAGCAACCAAGCTTACAAATATTGACTCAATAAGGGAGATGGTGGTCCCCCTAACTTCCCTATTCCTGACTGTATCCTCGTCTTGATGAGAGCCCAGAGGTACGCAGGCAGCACGGGACTGATGCCTTTTTAGACCAGAAGATTCAGTCAGTGAGTATTTAACTCTCTTCAGTCTTCCTCAATACCAAATCCTATATCTTTCTTACTAATTTCCTTACCAGGCTCCTACTCTGCCTACCCACCAAAACCTCTTCCAGTCGTCCACGTTGTCCAGGTAGCTACTATGAGAACTTCAGCATGATATCTAGACAGTCCTACTATTATTTGCATAGTGCTCTTAGCTTAACATTGGTTACTGATAGTTGATTATCAGCATGGGATAGAATTTTAAGTAAACCATGTAACTTCTAGATAAGTTTGATAATTCCCCCCAACATGCACAATCTGCTGTACAACGCTGTTAGGCTTCACCCCTAGGTGTTCAAACTCCAGGAAACCTATATAATTCCCAGAAACTTGGAGGACAAGCTGCTCTCCAGATTCAAACTGTATTGCCGACGGCCAGATCCAGATCTCCAACTTCACAATCTCCTCTGCTTTCACCGGCTCATACGTGTCATGAGTCAAGGTCTGCCAGCAACGCTGCGAAAGCTCAGGCGCCACTTTTCTCCTCGATGACCGAAGCTGTCCCGACGGCCCAAGGTACTTGAGCGGGTTGATGTTTGGAACCTCCTTGGCATCGGTGACGCCAAGGTCCTCGAGAGGTATGTTGACGTGAACAAGATTGTTTCCATTGCTGTCTCTCTTTCTCAGCTGCACGTATATGTCAAAATCTGTGCGTGATGGGCAAGAAGTGTGGATCAACAGCTTCGTCGGGCCTACTAGCGTTGTCGATTGTCGGAAGGTATACGACAGCTCTAACCTCTCGGTGTCCTTGTAGTCGAGAGTGCCGTAGTTGGCCTCGTTTTCAAGCTGGAGGGACTTGTTCTGCGTCAAGAAGAGCTTCTGCGCATTTGTGGTGGGGGTGTAGGGAGAATGCCACAGGAGACGGTCGAAAGGTAGGTTCAGGATCGGCGGCTTGTTGAAACCCAGCACCGCAAGCCTGACCGGGGGTGTCTTCTCCCAATGGTTCCCGATACATTTCAGATATCTATCAAAAAAACGTTGCAGGTCATCGACGCGCGAATTTGTGTAGAGGTCGTACCATTCTTGGGTGGCGTGGATGGCGATCCTGTTCTTCGTTAGCATCGGTGACTTGTGGCGCTCTTCAATGCGCACCATTTCCTCTGATGGGGGATCTCTTCAAATCCTCTGAAACTACCAATGGTGTGGATCATAGTAGAATAGCTGCCAAGGATGTATGCTGGGACTTGGATTCTATCCATGGAAGGTCTCTTGTCGTCCTAGTACTCCCTGCAGTCAGGGTACATGTCCAGCATCGCGATGTTGTCTTCCTGTATGTTCCGGCCTGTGGCCTCGATGTGAGTCCTGTATATAGTTCCTCAAGGGATTACCTGCGTACCTGCTAGAGCGCCATTGATCAGTCCCGCAAAATCAGTATCAGGGATACCTCCTCTACAAAGGCTCTCCCTGAGGTGGTCGCTGCATCCCTCCAACGGCGCAATGCAAGCCAAATGAGGCGGTCTTTCGGCAGCGATGAACCATTGGCACACCGCTAGCCACGAGTTTTCTGCCAAGGCGATTTTACCGCTACACCAGGGAAGCTTGGCGATTTCTTCAACTGCATCATGGCCGTCTTGGCCCTCGCCTATGCCCCAGATTCTGGTATCGCCCTCCGAATCACCGATGCCGCGGGCATTGGCATTTACAATGGCATAGCCTTTCGGGACCCACTCCGCAGGATCCAGCCTTTGGATCATCAGTTTTGGGGCAAACGAATTTGGACAAAGGGATCTCAGACCCTTCAAACGGCTCATAGCCGGAGAGCTTCTCTGGAGGAATCCCAGCCCATAGACTGACTTTATCAAGGTTGAAAAGCCCTACATCCAAGAGTCAGCCATCATTCACACTAACTGCAAGTATGGTACTCGCCTGTTCCACTCTTTCCATAAGGCGATCACATTAAAACAGCCGGGACTTTGCCCTCCGCCTTTCGCCGGTAGATATCTACGCGGATCGAGACACCATCCCGCAAAGTCAAGGACTGGTCTTGTTCAAGAATGATGTCGTAATCAAGCGGACAACTCTCTTGGGTCCTCTTGCTGCCTGCCAGCAGCACCACACAGGATGGCTGCTTGGGACGGTCCCACGCCACCTGGGGCGAGGGACACTGCAGGACTTGGATTGAGTTAACATAGTGAGGTACCATCGTCGAAAGGTTTCCGCCCCCGTAAGTTTACCATCTACTTGGGTTTTCTAGCAGAGATGAGTGCTCACGACCAGTCTACGAGGCATTTTCTCGCTCATATAGCCCGGGGTGTCTTTATACATAACCACCCCACCCCACATATGAATAGGCCCCACATATGAATATGCAAAAAATCGCGCAACTGTCCCCTATCATCAACACCATCCCTTCTTTTCAAACTATCACAACAATTGCCATATATCGCCAAACAAAGCCATTTTTTCAAGATATATTCTTTATTACATCATGAAGCAATATACCGAGTTTGAGCTCCAACAGGCACTTCAAGATGTGGCGGCTGGGCATACTATCAGCCAGGCTGCTTATACCTGGGGCATCCCATATACCACTCTTTATCACCGGTTTAAAGGCACCACCCAGTCTAGAAATACGGCATAGGCTGATTATCAGCTATTATCCCAGACCCAAGAGGATAAGCTGGCTGCCCATATAACCCCCCCGCCCCACTTCCGGGCCACCCCCACTTCCGGGCCATCATCACCACCACCATCACCACCACTATCACCACTTATTCCTCGGGCTTGCCGCCCACCCATATACAACTTTCGGCCTCACTGGATAATTCGGATGCGCTGGATTCATCCGGACTATCTATATCGCCGGCTGCCGGATTTTCTGGCCGCTGGATATCCCCTATCGATGCGAAGGTGCTGTTGGGCGATAGAGGGACCTTTTTCCTCTTACGATTCAGAAGGTCATCCAGCTGGGCTTTGAGTGCCTTGTTTTCCTTTTCTAGAAGGGTCCGTTGGAATGCCTCCTTATCATACCCCTTTTGCACCTTTCTAGATAGGTAACAAATAGTATGGGTATCCAACCCATCCTTGGCCAGCTGGGTTAACTGGTGTAATTGATGCCGTAAGTCAGCAGACCGACGAGGGGTTGACCATGGGACGATAGATACGGCTTTATCCCACTGTTGGCTGCTGGGCTGCTGCTGGCTGGGCTGGCTGGGCTGGCTGGATGATGCCTTAGATATCAAGGAGTTAGATAGAGGGCGCCTTATAGCAACTGGCCATAATCTAGCTGCCCTCCAGCCAGCCTTGATATTCTGGACTGTTATTGCTGACTTGCAAGCCTTGAAATAACACTCTAGAAATGCCCTTTTTCCTGCCACTGTTAAATCACTTATCTAGTCATCTATAGATCTAACTCCCTTACGATAGGCCTGCTTTAATAGGCCAAAGACCGTAATATCTAGAGGCTAGAGGACGGCAGAGGAGTGTGGCGGTAGAAAAAGGAGATATATGTAGTGCTGCTAGTATTCCTATATAAAGTTAACAGTTATATGGCTGTAATGCCTATTAAGAACCAGCAGTCTGGCCTCATCTGGCTGGCTAGGCATAGTCCTTGGGATAAAGACCTCCTTTAGCCACGCCAGGGCAGTCTCGTCGTTTGTCTAGCCGTTATCTGATGCTGTAAATCGCCAGTTGGCATAGTTGGATAGGTTAGACTCTAGAAACCACTAGGTCTGTAGTGATTTTCCCTTATATATAACCAGGGGATCTAAGGAGGTCCTAGTGGCATTAATGTATTTAATAATAGAAATCTATCGCCAGGATCCTGGCTGCTGTTTCTATATCTGCCGCAATACCGCAGAGCCCAGCACCAGCCTATTGGCTCCCTTGCCCTCTATTATACCAGTTTTATCTATATTCTATCGGTTGGAAGGATGGATATCCTTGATGGCAGGGATACTATCCAGACGATGGAAGAAATTACGGATAACCTCTGGAGAATGGGCTTTCTATCGCCTGGCATCTATTGCTCTAGATCGCTTCGTTCTAATGGATGGGTTTCGCCGCAGGAATCGCCCTATCTACTTCCTCCCTAGAGGTTGCTGCCTATCACCTATCATGCGCTCTGCCAGTCCCTTGACTTGTTGATGGGTAAGGGATCTGCCAAGGGACTCTTGAAGGGATATATGGGCAGCCAGATTATCCTCCTGGGCCTGGGATAAATGCTGTATATGGATAAAGGCAGTATTTCTGCTTTGCCGCCTATGATATCGGTATTGAAGTGACTGGTATGGTATGCCCCATCTCCGAGCAGCCTGGCGAATAGGGCAACCATCTAGCACATCGGCAAGGGCTTGCTGGAGCTCATATTCGATATATTGCTTCATGATGGGTTGAAGAAGATATTCTGAAAAAATGGCGTTGTTTGGATGTAAATTGATAATGTTGTGATAGTTTGAAAAAGGTGATGTTGTTGGTGATGCGATATTTTCGGATGGCCCGGAAGTAGGGGTGGCCCGGAAGTGGGGCGGGTGGGTTA